>JAJOZX010008607.1:172500-181310 GCA_023014485.1 Bathynomus jamesi | reverse complement strand
CGTCGTTCTTTACGTTTTATACTGCGTGTTCTTTGCAGTTGAATGTATATAATGTTACGGCAAGCGGGAGGTGCCCCCTTGGGGCATTGGTTTCTGCGATATGTAGAGGAATTACGGCATTTGGAAGAGTGAAGTCATGGTGTAGTGGTTATCGCGTCTGACCGGCAATCGGAGATCCGGGTTCGATTCCCAGGTGGTACTTCATTTTTCATTTGTTGTTTTCTCTTTCTCGTCTTGCGCGGAATATCTCCTATACAAGCGTCGTTCTTTACGTTATTATACTGCGTGTTCTTTGCAGTTGAATGTATATAATGTTACGGCAAGCGGGAGGTGCCCCTTGGGGCATTGGTTTCTGCGAGTATGTAGAGGAATTACGGCATTGGAAGAGTGAAGTCCATGGTTGTAGGTTATCGCGTCTGACCGGCAATCGGAAGATCCCGGGTTCGATTCCCAGGTGGTACTTCATTTTTTCATTTGTTGTTTTCTCTTTCTCGTCTTGCGCGGAATATATCCTATACAAGCGTCGTTCTTTACGTTATTTATACTGCGTGTCTTTGCAGTTGAATGTATATAATGTTACGGCAAGCGGGAGGTGCCCCCTTGGGGCATTGGTTTCTGCGAGTATGTAGAGGAATTACGGCATTTGGAAGAGTGAAGTCCATGGTGTAGTGGTTATCGCGTCTGACCGGCAATCGGAATATCCCGGTTCCAGAGGTTCGATTCCCAGGTGGTACTTCATTTTTTCATTTGTTGTTTTCTCTTTCTCGTCTTGCGCGGAATATCTCCTATACAAGCGTCGTTCTTTACGTTATTATACTGCGTGTTCTTTGCAGTTGAATGTATATAATGTTACGGCAAGCGGGAGGTGCCCCCTTGGGGCATTGGTTTCTGCGAGTATGTAGAGGAATTACGGCATTTGGAAGAGTGAAGTCCATGGTGTAGTGGTTATCGCGTCTGACCGGCAATCGGAAGATCCCGGGTTCGATTCCCAGGTGGTACTTCATTTTTTCATTTGTTGTTTTCTCTTTCTCGTCTTGCGCGGAATATCTCCTATACAAGCGTCGTTCTTTACGTTATTTATACTGCGTGTTCTTTGCAGTTGAATGTATATAATGTTACGGCAAGCGGGAGGTGCCCCCTTGGGGCATTGGTTTCTGCGAGTATGTAGAGGAATTACGGCATTTGAAAGTGAAGTCCATGGTGTAGTGGTTATCGCGTCTGACCGGCAATCGAAGATCCCGGGTTCGATTCCCAGGTGGTACTTCATTTTTTCATTTGTTGTTTTCTCTTTCTCGTCTTGCGCGGAATATCTCCTATACAAGCGTCGTTCTTTACGTTATTTATACTGCGTGTTCTTTGCAGTTGAATGTATATAATGTTACGGCAAGCGGGAGGTGCCCCCTTGGGGCATTGGTTTCTGCGAGTATGTAGAGGAATTACGGCATTTGGAAGAGTGAAGTCCATGGTGTAGTGGTTATCGCGTCTGACCGGCAATCGGAAGATCCCGGGTTCGATTCCCAGGTGGTACTTCATTTTTTCATTTGTTGTTTTCTCTTCTCGTCTTGCGCGGAATATCTCCTATACAAGCGTCGTTCTTTACGTTATTTATACTGCGTGTTCTTTGCAGTTGAATGTATATAATGTTACGGCAAGCGGGAGGTGCCCCCTTGGGGCATTGGTTTCTGCGAGTATGTAGAGGAATTACGGCATTTGGAAGAGTGAAGTCCATGGTGTAGTGGTTATCGCGTCTGACCGGCAATCGGAAGATCCCGGTTCGATTCCCAGGTGGTACTTCATTTTTTCATTTGTTGTTTTTCTTTCTCGTCTTGCGCGGAATATCTCCTATACAAGCGTCGTTCTTTACGTTATTTATACTGCGTGTTCTTTGCAGTTGAATGTATATAATGTTACGGCAAGCGGGAGGTGCCCCCTTGGGGCATTGGTTTCTGCGAGTATGTAGAGGAATTACGGCATTTGGAAGAGTGAAGTCCATGGTGTAGTGGTTATCGCGTCTGACCGGCAATCGGAAGATCCCGGGTTCGATTCCCAGGTGGTACTTCATTTTTTCATTTGTTGTTTTCTCTTTCTCGTCTTGCGCGGAATATCTCCTATACAAGCGTCGTTCTTTACGTTATTTATACTGCGTGTTCTTTGCAGTTGAATGTATAAATGTTACGGCAAGCGGGAGGTGCCCCTTGGGCATTGGTTTCTGCGAGTATGTAGAGGAATTACGGCATTTGGAAGAGTGAAGTCCATGGTGTAGTGGTTATCGCGTCTGACCGGCAATCGAAGATCCCGGGTTCGATTCCAGGGGTACTTCATTTTTTCATTTGTTGTTTTCTCTTTCTCGTCTTGCGCGAATATCTCCTATACAAGCGTCGTTCTTTACGTATTTATACTGCGTGTTCTTTGCAGTTGAATGTATATAATGTTACGGCAAGCGGGAGGTGCCCCTTGGGGCATTGGTTTTCTGCGAGTATGTAGAGGAATTACGGCATTTGGAAGAGTGAAGTCCATGGTGTAGTGGTTATCGCGTCTGACCGGCAATCGGAAGATCCCGGGTTCGATTCCCAGGTGGTACTTCATTTTTTCATTTGTTGTTTTCTCTTTCTCGTCTTGCGCGGAATATCTCCTATACAAGCGTCGTTCTTTACGTTATTTATACTGCGTGTTCTTTGCAGTTGAATGTATATAATGTTACGGCAAGCGGGAGGTGCCCCCTTGGGGCATTGGTTTCTGCGAGTATGTAGAGGAATTACGGCATTTGGAAGAGTGAAGTCCATGGTGTAGTGGTTATCGCGTCTGACCGGCAATCGGAAGATCCCGGGTTCGATTCCCAGGTGGTACTTCATTTTTTCATTTGTTGTTTTCTCTTTCTCGTCTTGCGCGGAATATCTCCTATACAAGCGTCGTTCTTTACGTTATTTATACTGCGTGTTCTTTGCAGTTGAATGTATATAATGTTACGGCAAGCGGGAGGTGCCCCCTTGGGGCATTGGGTTTCTGCGAGTATGTAGAGGAATTACGGCATTTGGAAGAGTGAAGTCCATGGTGTAGTGGTTATCGCGTCTGACCGGCAATCGGAAGATCCCGGGTTCGATTCCCAGGTGGTACTTCATTTTTTCATTTGTTGTTTTCTCTTTCTCGTCTTGCGCGAATATCTCCTATACAAGCGTCGTTCTTTACGTTATTTATACTGCGTGTTCTTTGCAGTTAATGTATATAATGTTACGGCAAGCGGGAGGTGCCCCCTTGGGGCATTGGTTTCTGCGAGTATGTAGAGGAATTACGGCATTTGGAAGAGTGAAGTCCATGGTGTAGTGGTTATCGCGTCTGACCGGCAATCGAAGATCCCGGGTTCGATTCCCAGGTGGTACTTCATTTTTTCATTTGTTGTTTTCTCTTTCTCGTCTTGCGCGGATATCTCCTATACAAGCGTCGTTCTTTACGTTATTTATACTGCGTGTTCTTTGCAGTTGAATGTATATAATGTTACGGCAAGCGGGAGGGCCCCCTTGGGGCATTGGTTTCTGCGAGTATGTAGAGGAATTACGGCATTTGGAAGAGTGAAGTCCATGTGTAGTGGTTATCGCGTCTGACCGGCAATCGGAAGATCCCGGGTTCGATTCCCAGGTGGTACTTCATTTTTTCATTTGTTGTTTTCTCTTTCTCGTCTTGCGCGGAATATCTCCTATACAAGCGTCGTTCTTTACGTTATTTATACTGCGTGTTCTTTGCAGTTGAATGTATATAATGTTACGGCAAGCGGGAGGTGCCCCCTTGGGGCATTGGTTTCTGCGAGTATGTAGAGGAATTACGGCATTTGGAAGAGTGAAGTCCATGGTGTAGTGGTTATCGCGTCTGACCGGCAATCGAAGATCCCGGTTCGATTCCCAGGTGGTACTTCATTTTTTTCATTTGTTGTTTTCTCTTTCTCGTCTTGCGCGGAATATCTCCTATACAAGCGTCGTTCTTTACGTTATTTATACTGCGTGTTCTTTGCAGTTGAATGTATATATATATATATGGGAGGTTATTCTATTGTACAACGTATTTTTAAATATTATTCCGCTTGAGTTTACAAATACAGTGTTTTTCCGTGTTGAGTTTACAGATATATATATATATATATATAAATAAAATATTATTCTAAATTAAATACAGACCTGTATACGGACGATTTGCAATTGCGGATACTTGTGGTTTTTGGTCCAATTTGTGTAAAGCAAGCATAAGGTAGTACGAGTGTGACTGATTCATATAGGTAAATTTGTGCTGCCTTAGGAAGGAAACACAAACTTGGGGGCGCATCTCTTTCCTGAAGATCACACGCACCAGGACCGATAATAACTGGTTCGCATCCCACGTAAAGCTGTAGGTCCCCTCCGTCATATGACCTTAAATGTTTCAAAGGCAATTAAGCAACTCCTTTATAACATCCTATGTTTCTTGACTTTTTGAGACAACATATATATATATATATATATATATATATATATATATATATATATATGCAGGGTGCACATAAAGTCAGGATCTATTTTGTGAAGCACTTGGAAATTATATGGAATTCAATCATAAAATGATAAAGTGGTAACATTTATTATAAATAATTAAGAGTAGGATTCGACGTGACGCCCATCAGTATCCCTGCACAGCTCAAATCGTTCCGCAGCATTTCTGAACACATTCTGGATCATTTGCGGGGTTGTGTTATCTGCAGCAGTTCATGTACGTAAGTTTCAAGACTCGTAATCTTCGTCTGATAGACGTGCGATTTGATAAAGCCCCATGCAGAGAAATCTAAAGGGGTTAAATCTAGTGATCTCGCTGGCCAAGGTCTGTTGCTTTCGCGTCCGATCCAGCGATTTGGAAAACGTCCATTTAGATAATCCTGAACAATTTTGGCATAGTGACACGGAGCACCATCATGTTGATAGACGACGGTACTAACAATCCTATCCCCAATCAGCTGAGGTTCAAGGAATTGTTGCAACATGTCCAGATAAATAAGCCCCGTAACTGTAGCTTCAGCAAATAAAGAAGGACCATAAACCTTAGATTTTGTTAAACCCATCCAGACATTAACTTTAGGTGAGTCTCTTTCCCAATTTTGGACGAAATCATTCGGTCTTCATCTGCCCAAATTCGAATGTTATGGCGATTTACTTTTCCACACGTATGGAAAGTGGCTTCATCACTAAAGAGAATGTTGTCCATTAAATTATCACTCCAGATTTGTTCTACGAGATCAGCACACACAGCACTTCGTCGAGGGAAATCTTCCTCATGTAAATCAAGTAAAACCTGCAAATGATAGCTTTTCTTCTGCAAATTAACTTTCAGAATTTTGTGCACAGATGACGTCGGGAGGCCGAGTCTGTGTGATGCAGCACGAACGGACGTACGTGGCTCCTCAGTGATAATTCCGCGTACTGCATTCACGATAAGATCTGACATACACGGTCGTCCTGATCTTGTTTCATCATTTACAGATCCCGTTCGTTTAAATTTGTTCACCAATTTTCGTATTGTCTTGTCTATTGGCCCCGACTTATGAAATCTCCTAAACTTCTCTCTGATGTCATTGTATTTCTTTCCCTCGATTCGCCAAATTACTATTGCCACACGCTCTTCTGTATTCATTCTAAGGGCTTCTGAAAAGATAAATAGAAAAAATAATTATTTCACAAAAATAGATCCTGACTTTATGTACACCCTGTATATGCACTTAATTTAAGTAAATGAATAATCAAGGTTTAATTGTGGTGGGCGATGACATTGACAAGCAAACAGGATCATCTGCGCTTTCGCAGAATGAACTTACCACACTTCGAGAAAATAGGATGTTCTGGTAAGGATGATCTCGGTGCGAAGACAAACGTTTAATTCACTGCGATCATAAAGGGATGGGGTACACGATCTTCATGATTTCAGTTCCTTAATTGAATGCTGTAGCGCTGACTAATTTCTGTTGCAGACTTGCAGGTAATGACATCTAAACACCGCGCGTTTGCCTGCTTCCTATACAAGCGTCGTTCTTTACGTTAATTATACTGCGTGTTTGCAGTTAAAATGTATATATATATATATATATATATATATATATCAGTGATTAAAATTTTATTAAGCAATTGCTTGGGTAATTTAATACCCTTACTTCAAAAGACTTTTTCAAAATGAACAATTTAATTTATATTCACTATAAATAATACACAACTTTCATTTTTTTAACAGTTATTATACAAGTATTTTTATTTAGAAACATAATTTGTAATACGTGAAATGCAGTTACAAGTGAAAGAAAAGTGTTTAAAACACAAAACTGGTGAGAAGGATATCATATTTATATACATGTCACGAGAAGTATCATTTCTTCCAAAGAGAGAGAGAGAGAGAGAGAGAGAGAGAGAGTTACAAGGAGGAGTTACAAGGAAAAGAAGTACCTCAAAAGGCCTTGCGGCCCATACCGAGGAGGTACCAATGGCAACGGGTGCCAGGGAAAATTCTGTAAAAGTTTATTTTTCTTTCAACTATCCTAGCAGTAGTAGAAAACTGGATACAAAAGTAGAAGGCTCTCTCCCACCCTCCGCTCCCTCCCTGCCAGAGGCAGGTACGGAAAGAGGTTGAAGAAAATACCTTGACCCTGGAAAAGTAGCCAAGGAAATTTTACAGGAAAGTGGAGAATATAAAAATAGCTCGATATTTACCTTGCTCACAGAGACACCGTGCAAGCGAACTCCTGCAGAGTTTTCTTATGTTTAATCTTAAACTATCAACGTGTTAAAGTAATTCCCACATATACTAGTCCTAAATCTTTTCAAATCCAACTTCTAACCATTGTTGCGAGTTGGGTTATCATTTGAACTAAACATGCTTCTAAATCGACATCTTTGAACCCGCGTCACGTAAGCGTCGATTGTAGCCCATATGCCTAACGAAAGGGATTAACTTTGTGGCATTTTTCGCCAGTTTCCATTCCACTACCTACTTCCCCACCAATACCCAGCGCGCGCACTTCGGCCATTAGCCGGCGGTGAGGTACCTTATCAAAGGCCTTCTAATCAATCGCCCTACTCTTATCATACTCACTCAACATGACGTAGAAAAACTCGAGCATGATGGTGAGACACGACCTATGCCGTCTAAACCCATGTTGGAGTCCCCAAGTAGCTTGTAAGAATCCAAATGGTCAACAATCCTACTCGCTATTATCCCCTCTAAATATTTACCTACAACTGAAGTTAAATGGTGTTATTTATAGAGGTTCCAAGCCTCTCTTCCCACGCATGAGATAGCAGTAGCGTCCTAATCGTAACAGTAGAGAAAAAGACAATACTAAAAGTTTTTCTTTTTTTCCTGCAGTCAGAGGAGAACATCCCTAACCTAAGCTAAAAGGACAGAGTGGGATGGGAAGGGGTCCTAGTAACCCACGGGGCAGGTTTGTACAACAGACTTCACCGCCCTCCCGAAAGAGAGAGAACCTAAAGGAATTGGCAGCCAATTTCTCTAGAATCCCACGACTCGGGACGGAGGGCTGTCACACCCCAAGTATAAAGTTTACTACACCCAGAAGGAACGTGCATAACCTTTATACCCCCTGCGGAGAGAGAGAGAGAGAGGGAGAGAGCTGTATTGAAACAAAAAGTAATGAAAATGTTAAGGGTTCTTACCCATTCATTAATTTTGACTATCAGTCGCTTCGATCTGTGAATTAATAATGATGACTTTATTCGGGTTATATGATTAGAGAATGGGTAGCGATACCCAGCTTATTCTTAAGACTAATTGGGTTAGGCCCATCAGCATACGTGGAAGAGCTGTATTAGTTGGAGTACGGCCGCACCTATGGCAAGCCCATCTCATACGAGAGTAGTCCTTGAGTTTACAGGATGTTAACCACAGCCCTCCTTCAGTCCTGGGACTACCTTTCTCTAAACACCGATTTATATACTAAGATAACCAAAATTTACCACACCCACTGGGAACGATACAAACTATGCTTTAGGTTAGCTCCTTGATGACGGTGTCGCTAGTCCCAACACATTCGTTTGTTTGGAAAATATCACTATTCTACTTATGGGCTTTACTCGAACCATATAGAAGTCACAATCGAGTATGAAGGACGTTGTTAGAAAATGGTTATTATACACTTAATTCACGGGTAAT
Organism: Bathynomus jamesi; assembly: GCA_023014485.1. Lineage (NCBI taxonomy): Eukaryota > Metazoa > Arthropoda > Malacostraca > Isopoda > Cirolanidae > Bathynomus > Bathynomus jamesi. The sequence continues at coordinate 173,141 of JAJOZX010008607.1, read as the reverse complement.
AAACGTTAAAGAAGATATATATATATATATATATGATGAATAAAAACCACGAAGGAAAAAAGAAACACAAAGGGTGTGCTCAAGCGTTTCGTCTAATGACATCCTCTGGAACACTGGAGTGAAAGGACAGATCAAGGCAATATATAGGTTACAAAAATAAACATACATACATACATATTCATATAATATACATATATATATATATATATATATATATATATATATACATATACATATATATAGTAAGCATAGAAAAAATTGTGGGAGGAGCAAACATTTATGGTTTATGAAACAGGTCACAAAAAATAAAGAAATAAAATAAATATAAATATAAATTGAGAAAAAATTAATTACCAAATAGTGCCTTAGTGATATATATGTCACAGCCTAAATAATCATAAAGAAATAAACAGGCAATAAAAAAACCACAAATATATATACATACATATATATATATATATATATATATATATATAATATATATATATATATATAATAAAAAGACACTTTTAGCACTTTGGCCGACCTTCAATATAAATTCAAATGGCTTGTTTATGGAACAGGTCACAAAAGAATAAGAAAATAAAATAAATAATAAATATTGTAAGTGGAGTCTACAAATTCAAGCTCAAAAGGGAAGT
>JAJOZX010008607.1:22500-170000 GCA_023014485.1 Bathynomus jamesi | reverse complement strand
ACTACACCATGGACTTCACTCTTCCAAATGCCGTAATACCTCTACATACTCGCAGAAACCAATGCCCCAAGGGGGCACCTCCCGCATGCCGTAACATTATATACATTCAACTGCAAAGAACACGCAGTATAAATAACGTAAAGAACGACGCTTGTATAGGAGATATTCCGCGCAAGACGAGAAAGAGAAAACAACAAATGAAAAAATGAAGTACCACCTGGGAATCGAACCCGGGATCTTCCGATTGCCGGGTTCGATTCCCAGGTGGTACTTCATTTTTTCATTTGTTGTTTTCTCTTTCTCGTCTTGCGCGGAATATCTCCTATACAAGCGTCGTTCTTTACGATATATATATATATATATTAGGCCGGGTCAAAAATGGGAAATGTTTTTATTTCTTAAAAAGTACACTATGTGAGAAGTTTCATTTTATCATCTTAACAAAATATTAAAATATGAAGCATGTGCTACCCCTGCTACCCCTAGCACGTACCCACCCCCCTTTTTTACCCTCATATTTGCATATATTTAAATGGGAAAAAATGTTATTTCTTAAAAAGTACACTATATGAGGAGGTTTTTTATCACTTTAACAAAATATTAAAAAATCAAGCATGTGCTACCCTACTACCCCTATCACATGCCCCCTCCTCCCTTTTTTACCTTCATATATGCATATATTTAATGTTGTTATATGTTACATGATAAGTTGTTTGTTCAATGCTTGATATTTTTATGTTTCAGATAAATAGAAATAATTTTTCAGATAAATAGAAATAATTTGCATTTGCTTTAATTATAATTTGAATTCTCATAAATTATAAATTACATATAATTTGATATTACTTCTGAATATAAACTACGACTACTAGAAGCAAGTCCTCAAATGCAGCCTTTGGATATCCTACGGAATTCCCAGCAGCCATGCAGCAACTGCTAATGATTGTTACAGGGTTGTTGTAAAAGATATTGAAGACATTTGGATGAAATTTTCTTTTCCTACGATTAACACCAAAGGTATCTATCTTAAAGTCAGTCAACTAATAGAAGAAGCCTCAAAATTGAACAAGGTGCCGTTACATCGAAGAAATGAAAGTTTTGCCTTAAAAATAGCTCAGTATAATGAAATGTTTGATATATCTTCTTGTGAATGCTATGATAAGGGAATTGGTAGGAAATCTTGCAGGTGTAAGGATAAAATACCAATGACAGAATGGGAGTCTTTTGTGAGTCAAAAACAAAGAAAAAAATCAGTTAGGACCAATTGATCGCATAGCTAGTTCAACAAAAAGAGATCTTTAGCAAGAGCCCAAGAAGAACAAAACCGTCAATTAAAAGCACAAGAAGAAATGACTGAAGCCACCAATGTTTTACCATCGGAATTTATAGAAAATACCGAAGAAGACATGGATGTAGATTCAGAGAGTCAGGATGTAGATTATGAGGCCGATTTAGAATTGACTGAGAATATTCAGAACAGGCACTCCTATAAAAACATAGCATTAACAGCAGATCGTCATCGTGTAAGTTGTAGAGCTGCAGCTGCAATAGTCAATGCAGCTTTAAAAGATATGGGGATCCTTAACCACACCAACATGCTTGACAGAAAGAAATTAGAAAGAGAAAGAAATCGCATGGGTGAAACAAATACTTTTAGGTCTAAATCCGAAAATCTAAAGATGGAGTGCCTTGGATTTGATGGAAGGAAAGATAACGCATTAACTAAAAGTGGAAAGATAAAAGAAGAACACTATGTTATTGTGAAAGAACCCGGAAGCATCTATGTAGACCATGTCACACCAGATAATGGAACTGCTCGCTGCATAGCAGAAGAGTTGATAACTATTATTACAGACTCGAACAGCACAGATACTATCAAAGCTTTACTGTGTGAATTTAGGGCGGGTCATTCTATGCATTTTTTTTAAATCAATGGAGAGGGGTGTTCAAATGACATATTTTGGTGTATAGAACACAATTCTGAAGAAAATATTTAATTCTGATAACCCTAACCTACATCATTTTGCAGTTGATTATTATTAAATTGTTGATTATTTTACTATTGTAGTTACCCCAGAATATGTCTTCTTCTCACGTTTTCTATCATGGCTGCTCACGTTATCTCTCATAGAGCATTGTTCTAACTAATTCATATAAACACATATAATGTAATTCATATAATAATAATAATATTTAAATACTCAAATAAAAAGGTGTGCCATTCCACTTAATTGTAATTATCATACAGTTTGGTATATGAAATATTTTGAAGGTTTTCTGGCGCACATAAGGCCATTCTCTGAGCCACCTTTCTCAGAGGCTAGAATGTAACGTTTCAGAACATTCTAAAACGTTTTGTGAAATATTTGAAGTGACTCATGATTTATGAAGCTATTTTACCACCTCGGCTTGCAGTGAGGGGATAGATTTAGTGATTACCCAGAGAAAGCAACTAAAGAGGAGTCACATGCGGAGAAAATTGCTAAGGTCCTGTTTGCCTGGCTGAAAGAGAGGGGTTATGATAAGACCTTGTTGGCCATTGGAGGAGACTCAACAAATGTCAACACTGGTGTGAAAGCTGGAGTAATGCGGAAGCTGGAGCTGCACCTGGGGAGAAAGCTGGTCTGGTTGGCGTGCAACCTGCACACTGTTGAACTTCCCCTGCGCCATCTCATTGTTGACCTTGATGGCCCTACTCTGTCAGACAAAATATTATCCGGGCCAATAGGAAAGCTCCTTGATTCTGCTACAGACTTTGATATCAATCCAAACTTCACCCGAATCTCTGTTGGCCCTCCACTGATCAAGCTTCCTGACAAGGTCATTCAAGATCTCTCAACTGATCAATACTATGGCTATAAAATTGTCTGTGCAGTCAGGGATGGAGTACTTCCTGCAGGGCTGGCTCTGTTAGAGATAGGACCAGTAAACCACAGCCGCTGGCTCACCACAGCGAACAGACTTCTCAGGCTCTGGGTGTTAAAGCACGGACTTAAAGGAAAGAACCTGAAGATTCTGCAATTCATTGTGGAATTCATCATTGGAGTGTATTACCCATGTTGGTTCAACGTGAAGGTCACGCACTCCTGGATCGAAGGGCCTAGGCACATCCTCTTTCAGCTGGACTGCCTCAAGTCCCAGAGAAAGGAGGTGCTGGATATTGTGATGCCAACTGTGAGAAGATCTGCTTGGTATGCCCACAGTGAAGTCATCCTCCAAACACTACTCTGCTCTGAGGATCAGAAGGAGAGGATTGAAGGGGTGGAGAGAATCCTGGCCATCAGGGGAGAGGGGGACCCGGACACTCAGCTGGGGGACTCCTCTGTTAGGAGCAGAAGGACACCTGACATTAATTGTGATGCTTCCAGCATCGGTGACTTGATCAGCTGGTCAGAAGGTGTGTCAGAGCCACCTCTCACCTGCTCTCTAAGCACCTCAGAGGTGAAAAACTTCATCAACACCCCCATGGAGGTGCGCAACTGGCCTTGCCACACACAAAGCATTGAGAGGGTTGTTAAAATGGTGACTGAGGCTTCTGCTAAGTACTTCTCACAGGAAAAGAGGGATGGAGGGATCAGGGCTCAGGAGACCAGCAGGAAGCTGATGTCCAAGTCTGAGTCAAAGCAGGATTTGTGCAACCTGGCAAAGTTCAAGATGTCAGGAGAATGATCTTTGTAATTATATCCAGTGATATACATGCAGTTCACCTATTAATAAATATATGTAAAGTTGATTTGGCCTTGTCAATATAAATGATTTACCTTATATCTTTTAATATATTATAAAGGGGGTTCAAAAGGGTAAAATTGGCAATTTAGAAATACAAAATGATGTAGGTTAGAGTTATCCTATCCAAAAAAGAAGCTCATATTTGAATTCCCCATGTAAAAACACATAATTTAGACACCCCTGATGGTAGGATTTCCTTAAGATTCATGTTGTCACCTGAGTACGACCCGCCCTACACAGTGTGTGATGGTACTCCTGTAAATACAGGAAAAATTGGTGGAGCCATAAAACTGGTTGAAATTTATCTTAACAGACCAGTGCAGTAGTTGGTGTGCCTCTTGCATTTGAGTGAGCTGCCTTTTATGCACATCTACAAAGCCATTAATGGTAAAACAACGGGTCCACATACTTTTGTTGGTTCAATTGGGAATAAACTGAAAACAGATTTAACAAAATTGGAGGTAGTCAAATATTCTCGCGTAAAGGGAAACATTAAAGAAATTCCAGAAAATGTTGTGAAGGAGCTAAGCAGTGGTCAAAGATATCTCTATGATATGTGTCTGGCAGTGCAAACTGGAGGCACTTCTCAAGATCTGTCCACTCGATCCCCAGGTACCCTTCACCATGCTCGCTGGCTAACTCTAGCCAACAGAGTCCTTCGATTATATATCTCAAAGCCAAATCCCGATAAAAACCTTCAAGATTATTATGCAGTTCTATGCTCCAGGGTGGTTTTGGATAAAATCTCATTCTAATGCAACTGATGGTGCATATAACTTTTGGCATTTAATGTGCTTGCTTCGAAATTTAGATGAACAACATAGATCAATCATAGAACCAGTATTAAAGAATAACGCCTACTTTGCCCACCCAGAAAATATACTCATATCAATAGTAACTGACAAGAGACTAGAAATTAGGGAGCAAGCTATTCAAAAAATCATCCTTTCAAGAACAGGATTTTCAGGTACCAGAAATTTTGAGTTGCCTCGAACCCTCAATTTCCAATCTACAGACTACACCGAGATGATCGATTGGCAAAAAGAGATCATTACTCTTCCACCGCTGCTAAACAATTTTAGCGACGATGAGCTACTACAGGCTCGATGTAAGCCATTGGAGATAGCTTCTTTTCCATGCCACAGTCAAAGTGTGGAAAGGGCAGTGAATCTAGTAACAAAGACATGTCAGGAAAAAATAGGATATGACAGCCGTCAAAAGTTTATCTTAAACTCATTAGAATCAAGGCGAAAACTGACCAAGTTTGAATGGAAGGCCCAATGGAATGAGTAAGAAACATATGAAATAAAATTTCCTAATGATATTGAAAATTTCTTCCTTTTTGATGTAATAAGGAACAATGAAAAAGTTAATTGAATTTTAGCACATTTATTATGCCTCTAATTTTTTCTTCTGAATATATTGTTGTCCTTAATTAATTTTCCTAATACTGTACATTATTAAATAAAATATTATACGTTAATAAAGATTTATGTCATCAAAAAACCTGAATGTAGAGTAAGTCTCGTATAAATGGAATATTCTTCAATATAGGTCAAAAAGTGAAAACTTGTGCCAGGGGTAGGAGGCTTTAAACAGCGAAAATAATTTATGAGGGGATTCCTGTGTTCCATTCAAACCCCTCACAATATGTACCTTATCACTATATATATATATATATATATATATATATATATATATATATATATATATATATATATAAGCACTATCTTAATTGGCTTAGATCGAACTTCATCATTAATTCTCTCTCTGAAATTCCCGTGAATTCCCTGGAAATTGTTTGATTATTTAGCTATATTCTTCTCCATCTGCTTGGCTGTTACCACCTATCCTCCAGTCTTCTTGTGCGCTCTCTTGTTTCGTTCGTTCGTAGTTTCCCATCTGTGATTGCGTCTTCTGCCGTATTGTTTTTAGGGTGTACCGAAAATTCCACCCATGAAAATTCCACCCACGAAAATTCCCCCCAGTAAATTCTACCCAAGGAAAATTGCACCCACAGAAAATTGCACCCACGAAAATTGCACCCACCCAAAGAAAATTAGTTTAACCAATCGTCAATGCCGTACAGTATAAGAATCCTCTTCTCTTAATATATAAAATAAATAAATAAATAAAAATTTATTGTTTTTTATTTTTTTTTAGGTTAATTGTACGCCCTTGACGATTGGTTAGGTTAAGTCGTGATAGTTTGGTTAATTTTTGCTACCCGCGACCCGCACGAAAAACCTATCAGATCATAAATGAAAGACTGAAGAGACTAGTGGAGCACTATAATGATACAGATAGTTTAGAGTTCCTCAAGAGCATTGCATGCAATCTTCATTAAACGTCGAATAATTGTTTTTTAATATATCTTTTACTTATAAATCTTTTACTTTTTACTGTAATAAATTTGAAATAAATCTTTTACTTTTACTGTAATAAATTTTTAATAAATTTATAAATAATAATACACATTTCAAACTTAAACTAATTTTCTTTGGGTGGGTGCAATTTTCGTGGGTGGAATTCTCTGTGGGTGGAATTTTCCTTGGGTGGAATTTACTGGGGGGAATTTTCGTGGGTGGAATTTTCATGGGGGGAATATACATGGAACCGTTTTTAGGGCTTTCTCTACCTGTCTGGATGTTTTCGTGTAAGAGGTCACCTATCCTTTTCTGGGACTTACCTGAGGCCTACTTGGAAATTATATCCTACCTAACTTATGTTTTTCATTTATGTCAAACTCCTACCAAATTTTATATTATTAATAAATTCCTTATTTTGGTAAACCCAACAGATGCATCCGGACTGTAATTGAAAGTACTAATGCATATACATGGTTCAAAGTGTGAGCTCAAAGGTATATATTCAAGCTTCATTGTAGCGTTGGTAAAATCACTTAAATATATACAGTATGTATATATAGCCTCCCCAGTCCCATTGTTGTGAGTGAGTAAAGTTTGCATTGGTATATGCATTTTTTTCTTCTTTGTATGCAGGAAGGAGTGGCCAAGGGCGAATGCCCCATATAGAAAGAACAGAACCAGAAACACAGAAATACAAAAATATTTATAAAACAATTCATTCATGTCATGTTATGTCACAGGTAGGATCGTACCTGTGCATTGTTTAGGGAACAGAACTGTAAATTGTATCCGCCTTCTAGAATATACAGGAATAAGCTATAAAATATTAGTAATAGTTGACTATCGTACTTATTTAATTTTAAACAGTATAGTGGAGGGATCACCTGAAGATCAGGGCCCCCAGACTTCGTTAGTTAGCCTTATAAGGCTAACTAACGAAAATATCACGACTTAACCTAACCAATCGTTAGGTCAACTGTACGCCCTTGACGATTGGTTAGGTTAAGTCGTGATATTTTCGTTAGTTAGCCTTATAAGGCTAACTAAAGACAGCTGGGGGCCCTGATCTTCAGGTGATCCCAGTGGAGTAACATCTGAATTCGTTGAATGAGTTTACGGACTATTTATAGAGAAGGGACTTAATGTGGTACATATGTAGCTTAGAATTAACTGTAAATAATTTTATTAGGTTCCAATTTGGAGTTGCGTTGTATCCTGGTATTAATCCACCAAGTTAACTTCGCTTAATACGATCACCAAACCCTTTACTGTTTGGTTACCACTTCAATAAATAAGTATCTTTAGTGAAGTAATTTGCCTTTAACAATATTCGGTAGTTTAAACTATGGGATCACCTGAAGATCAGGGCCCCCAGCTTTCTCTAGTTAGCCTTATGGCTAATTAAAGAAGGCTGGGGGCCCTGATTTTCAGGTGATCCAAACTATGTAATGATTAACAGAACAGCGATTTCTCATAAAGTAGAGATCCATTTCTTAATAGTCGGTTAACAACTGTTGTGTGTGTCATTTTGCTATATATTATTCATCTATCTATCGATCTATCTCATTACTTCAAAATAGTAGTATTATCTTAATCCTAATATCTAAGTTGATAAGCTACTTACAGAATTAATAAACTTTCCCTCGTCATCAAGGCAGTGAATCTCTCATAAAAATGGCTTCTGAAGCTTGTAGTAATAATCAAATCTTTTTTTTTTTTCAGTAACATAGGCTTGGTGAGGACGTCAACCGAATTCATCGGTAAAAGGAGCATTTTCGCTTCAATAAAATATATTTATTTGAATGGAAACTAATACGCATTTTATTATTTCTGGTTGAAATAAATTTACAGCTCAATAATTCGTTTTCAATTTATCCTGTTTACAAACAGGACTTAACAACGCCATATTTTTTTACGCAGGAAAGAGGGGCCAAAGGCAAATGCTGGCAAAAACGCCACGACCCCATAGAGGAAGAAGAGAGCCAAAATCAAGGCCCAAGGTTTTCGAGATGTCTGGACACTCTGCGTTTGAAAGATTGGAGGTCATAGACAGAGGGTAAAGATGGATTGAGGAAGATTGTTCCACAGTTGATCGTTTGAGTAGATGAAAGATTGAGAATATCGATTAACCCTTGCGTTAGAGTTGCACAGAAAAGGAATGAGAATATATCGAAAGCCTGGTACTGCGTGCTCTCCTTAAAGGAGGAGGCATGGCATGCAGTTAGAGAGTTTAGAAGAGCAGTGTCTGTTTTAATAGCGATAGTAAATAGAGAATGAAGTAACATTGCAGCGAAGAGAGGGATCGAAGACAGTTAGTTAAAGGTGGGGAATTGATGAGCCCAAAATCCTTTGATTCCACCCGGTCAAATAGATCTGTCTGGGTTGAGCTATCCCTCCCATGAGAAGCGTACTCCATAGAGGGGCACCGGAACCGTCCAGGGTTGAGTTGGCAAAAGTTTGAGCGAAGAGTTCTCTTTAGTTTTATTGGTAGAAGAGACGGCAACTGAGCAGTCTGAATGGAAAAGAGGAGGGAAAGAAGAAGAAGTAAACTTGTTGGAGAGATTCTTAGCTAGGTGCAGGAAAGAGCGAGAAGAATTAGCATTAGAAAGGTTTTTAACATTTTTGTCTGGTTCCTGCTGTAATTAATTAGTAACTCTCACATGGAAATATTTTAAACGTCCTGTCAGATATAATTCAAATATATAGTTTACCTTTAAAATACAATCTGTGAATCAATCTGATGTGGTTTACTTCGTGTCATCATATTCAAATTTCATATAAACCCAGATCATAAAAAGATATGAGAGGAGAAGCGACAAGCTTGACCTTCGTGAAATGGGGAATCCTCGCACGGAACACTTGAAAAGTTAAAAGGTGTGTGTGTGTATATATATATATATATATATTATATATATATATACGCGGTGTACATAAAGTCCTTTCCCGATTATAAACTTTAATAATAATTACATGAAATCCAAAGAAGACACAGTAACGGTTTGTTTTGTATGTTGTCGCACAACACATCAAATAATTTCTTGTCAATGTTTGGTGTGGATTAATGCATGATAGGGTGATAGACCCATTCTTTGCTGAAAAGAATGTTACGGCACATGTGTACCTGAACATGCTAGAGTTCTTTGTAGCACTCCATCCCCTCCCGCAGTTGGAAGACCTTCAACCATTCATTATTTTACAGCAAGACGGCGCGCCTCCACACTGCGGTTTGTTAGTGCATGAATTCTTGAACACCACTTTCCCGGAAGATGGATTGGGCGCGAAGGCCCGGTTTCATGGCCTCCACGATCCTTCGATATCAGGCGCGGATACAAGGTGGCGGGTATCGCAGGGGCTTAACTCCTCTAGCTTTAACCTGAATGACATCTCGTATTTTAATAATTTTTAATATTATTGTATAATGTTATATAATATTGGGTTGGCAATATTTACATGGCACCGGCATGACAAATCCTAAATCCCCGCACCCCCTCTGTATCCGCGCCTGGATATCACGCCCCTGGACTTCTCCCTGTGGGGATATGTAAAGGATTATGTGTACCATACTCCTGTTGCTGACATTGACACTCTTCGTGCAAGGATTTGCCATGCCATGAACAGTGTCACGAGAGATATGCTAACGAACGTATGGCGTGAACGTGAATTTCACTTGGATGTGCTACGTGTAACTAACAACGCACATGTTGAGATTTAATGAGAAACATAATAAACTTGATGTGTTATGCAACAACCTGCAAAACAAAGCATTACTTTGTCGTCTTTGGATTTCATATAATTATTAGTTTATAATCGGGAAAGGACTTTGTGTACACCCTGTATATATATATATATATATACAGGGTGGGCCGTAAGTTTCCATACATAGGAAAATTTAAACGTTTGTTTTTATGTTTCAGATACCCTAAGAATATGCGTTTGACGAAAGAGCAACGAATTGAAATCATACTGATGGCTGGGTCGGGAAGCAGTCGCATGGTTGCAATGAACTTTAACAGAAAACATGGAACGAACATCACACACGACAGTAATGGAGTAATGCTAACCCTAACTGGCTGAGTCCGACGAAGATGCAAGGTGCCGGTAAAGTGATGGTGTGGGCCGGGATATGGGGTGACAGAATTATTGGACCAATTTTTGTCAGTGGAAATCTTAATGCCGAAAGGTATCTTAACATGTTGCAAGAAGAGATTTTCCCATCCCTGCTAAACGAGGAAGGTAACTTCCCAGTTTACTTCCAGCAAGATGGAGCTCCACCTCATTATGGTCTTCACGTGCGTCGGTATTTGGATCAGCAGTTTCCGGATGCTTGGATTGGTCGGCGTGGTCCTGTGGAGTGGCCTCCCAGATCCCCAGATCTCACCCCCCTTGATTTCTATCTTTGGGGGCACTTGAAGGCCATGGTGTATCAGGAAAAGATACGAGACATAAATCATCTAAAGGAACGTATCACCAACGCCATTACAAGCATAACGTCAACTGTGCTAATGCGTGTTCATCAACAGTGGAGAACACGTATTGAAATGTGTTTTCAAAACAATGGCAACCATGTAGAGCATATATAAATAAAAATGGTTGTCCATAAAAAAAATGTTTATTTTTCCTATGTATGGAAACTTACGGCCCACCCTGTATATATATACACTGTGTGTACATATATATTAAAAGTTTCGTTTGTTGTGTTTTATGTGTTCGAAAACAAAGTTTTATTGATATTTTGGTTGTTATTTATTATATACGTTCTCACAAGGTTTCTTTCCATTACAGAAGAGCCATAGTTTTGATTATACACGGTGAACCAAAAGTAGGTGGACAGTAGGTTGAATACGGTTTGTGTTATATTATATTATAACTATGGTGTTCATTAAACTATGGTGTTTGTGTTTTTATATTAAATATTATAACTAAATTTATTTAAATTTTATTTTGTATTATAGTATACAAAAAAATTAAATATGTATTCTCAAAATAAACGTTATCATTTACTGTCCACCTACATTTGGTTCACCCTATATATATATATACAGGGTGGTGCAAAAGTCGCGTACCACAGGAATCTTCAGTGTTGACTATAATATATATATATATTTTTTTTTACTATAATAATTTTTTTTTCAGTATGAAAAATACCGAAATCAAAATTGAAACTGAAATAAGATGAAATAGAAAAACTGAAATTATTTATTGAAATAGAAATAAATGTTTCACTTAAATTTTATTTATGACTTACTAATTTTATTGACAATAACACAACATATAAAAAAAGGAGTTAAGTGAGTTACGTAATAAGCAAAGAAAAATAGATCATATTTTCAAGTTTTTTCTAATGTGAGATTTTTTAATAGGTCTTAAGCTAATTGACGGGAAATTCCTCCTTATACAATAAGCTTTAAGTAGCCAAGTCTTACACTATGATATTCACATGACATATGTAAAGGAAAACATTCATAAAGGTTTTATGAGTACTAAATATTTGAGTAGCCATACTATCGACAGAAAGTGATATGGATAAAAACTGAAATCGAAATTGGAACTGATATTCCACTTCGATAGAAACTGAATCGAAAGTCGAACTGAAATTTTTTCAGCTCCCCATCTCTGATATCTCTCTCTCTCTCTCATATATATATATAATGATTAGGAAAGAAAGAGATAAATCCATACGTAATATTTAATATAAAAATACAACCACAACAACAAAACAGGAAAAACACGAGTTATAAATGTAAACATTTAGAAATGATCACGTATTCTCCCATAAAACAAAATATTTCAAACGTCGACACATTCTTCAAAACATTTTATGTATTTCTTGTGTCGAGCCTTGCTCTCTGATATCCCGCTTACCTTACTGGTCTACCCTTTAAAGAAGCTAATAAAGAAGATACAAATGCTAAAACAGCTGTTAAAAGATCTACAAATTCAGGCTAAAATTGGCATTTATATTTATGAATGCTATAAAACGAGTCGGCTTTTAGTGACCATTCTGGGTGAGCGAGCAAGGAATGCGGCACGCAACGAGTGCCATAAGAATGAATATTACACCGGCAAAGTAGTTGAAGATTAGAGGAATTACGTTTTACAACAAGGCAGGAAAACAACATTGCAATATAATCCTTGTTATTTCTCGCCAGAATTACCTTCCGCGCGTTGTTTTGCCTCTCCTGTACGACGAAAAAGCACGTCCAATGAATGAAAGCAGGAAGGAATACCACGCTACATCTCGCCAACACAAAATTAACTCGAGGATCTCTTTTCTTGATATTCAGTTAGTTGAATATAAAAAAATATATTAATAAAATGCCATTCATAGTGCGTAAGGGTAAAAATTGTTTGATACAAACAGTAAAACAAACACTTTTCAACATTTTAAACTTGCAATATTTATGCCGCGTCTGAAAGTATGACTTATATTGCTTGTAAAACGTAATTCCAATAAAATACTAAAGTTTTTTTCTCTATTGAAAGGTTATTTTTTCGTGATGAAATTTCACATTAGTGAGTATTTTATGGATTTATTTTAACGATATTAAATGATAGCTATTTATCTACTTATCTATCTATTGTTACTATCAAAATAGATAAGACGCCCTCGATCTATCTCTCTATCAAATATAAAAATTTTCAAGATTTTTTTTTGCTAAGTAAGTGTACCCACCTTCGAGTAAAGCGAAGCAGCTGCGTATATTCTGGCTTCAGTTTTCGTTTCGAAAGTGAAGCCAACTCGGGTTTTGAAGTGTATTATAGGGAACAGATTTCAGAATTGGTCATCATTTCGCTCCATCAAAACCAATGAGATTAAAAACAACGAAAAATTAATTACCTTTCGTTATTGGAACATATGACACTAAACAAGGGTGAATTTTTTTTACTATAAATCTAGGAGCATTGCTTCCTTTCCGTATAGGTTAAATTCAAGACATTTATACGGCATTTAAATACGTTGAGAAATCCATAGGTTTAGTTTGTCTGCGAAGAGTGCCAAAGAAAAATGCAAATTCTCCCTTTTCTTTTCCTTTACCGAAGCCGGTGTAACGTTCAAAAATGAGGTCTTTGAAAAATGAGGTACACCTCATTATTCAACGTTAAATAATGAGGTGCACCTCAATTTTCAACGTTGCAAAATGAAGTACATTGTTGAAAAATGAGACACTCCGTTGAAAATTGAGTTGAAGTAGGATATAAGTTAGTCGCTCGTCAGAGCTTGGCCGTTCAAGGCTCAGCTGGGATTCTGAACCCAATCAAAATAAATAAAACTAGCGGAGCGACCCGGCGTTATCCGGGTGGAAGTTGAACGCTGTTAAGTCGTGATATTTTCATTAAAACTAACGAAAATATCACGATTTAACCTTACTAATCGTCAAGGGCGTACAATTAACCTAACAGGTCATTCAATTAACCTAACCGGGCATATATATATATATATATATATATATATATATATATATATATATATATATATATATATATCGAAACACGGTAAAATTATTGAATGCCCGGTTTGGTTAATTGAATGCCCGGTTAAGTCAACTGTATGCCCTTAACGATTGGTTAGTTTAAGTCGTGATATTTTCGTTAGTTTTAACGAAAATATCACGACTTAACCTAACCAGTCGTCAAGGGCGTACAATTAACCTAACCGGGCAATCAATTAGCCTAACCAGGCATTCAGTTAATCTAATCGGACATTCAGTTGACCTAACCGGGCATTCAATTAACGTAACCTGGCATATGTGTATGTATATATATATATATATATATATATATATAGAGAGAGAGAGAGAGAGAGAGAGAGAGAGAGAGAGAGAGAGAGAGAGCTCAACTTCCACCCAGGCAACGTCGGGTCGCTCCACTAGTTTTATTTATTTTGATTAGGTTCAGAATCCCAGCTGAGCCTTGAACGGCCAAGCTCTGAGGGGGCTACTTTAACTTATAGCCTACTTCAACTCAATTTTCAACGAAGTGTCTCATTTTTCAACAATGTACTTCATTTTTCAACGTTGAAAATTGAGGTGCACCTCATTATTCAACGTTGAATAATGAGGTGTACCTCATTTTTCAATTTTTCAACGACCTCATTTTTTTAACGTTACACCGGAACTATGAAAGTTACGATGAAACCAATTAAGTGAAGTTCGCTTCATTCGTTTTAAAAGGGAAGAGACAGCTTAAATGTTTCATAATTCTATTCATTCACTTCTGACGCGCGATTAAAGAATAACCATAACAAAGCAGACGCCACATGATATTTACATACAGTATATCTTGCTATTTGTAGTTTTATACAAAAAGGTTTAGCTGAAATGTAGGTCAGGGATCCGATTTCCGATGGTGTTAGTAATAATAATCCAGGAGTTAGGCCACTGGGCCGCATTACTTTTTTTTATGCAGGAAGGAGGGGCCAAGGGCGAATGACCGCAAAGACGCCGCTCCCCCATAGAAGAAGAAGAAGAGAGCCAAAATCAAGGCCCAAAGTTTACGAGATCCTTGAACACTCTGCGTTTGAAAGATTAGAGGTGGTCATAGACATGAGGAAAGATGAATTGAGGAAAATTGTTCCAGAGTTGACCGGTTGAGTAGATGAAAGATTGAAAATACCGATTAACCCTTGTGTTAGAGTTGGACAGAAAAGGAATGAGAATATATCGAAAGCCTGGTACTGGTACTGCGTACTCTTCTTAAAGGGGGAAGCATGCAGTTGGAGAGTTCAGAAGAGCAGTCTGTTATAATAGCGAACACTACTCTTCTGAACTCTCTAACAGCTTCAGAGCTGTACCAGTTTCTGTCCTTCCTAACTGATTATTACATTCGGGCTGCTGAAGCTACCTATAATTTAACACTGCTTATATTCATGACCTCAGGCTAATTGCTTTAGAAATTACAGTAGCTGTTATCTTAAAAGGAAAATGGTAGCAGTTCGAAGTTAAAGAACTGTAGATTTATTAGTAATATTAAAGGTGAAAAGCAATTCACTTTCTTTGATTGTGCCTAAGTATTTATTAAACTACAGGGTGTCCCATAAGTCCGGCATCATAGGAGAAATTCATATTTTTCTATTTCTACAAACCATAATTCATATTTTTCTCTTTCTACAGGCCATAATGTCTGTGAGCAAGGAAGAACGAATCCAGATAATTCTACTCATAGGAAATCGGAGTCAAAGAGAGGCCGCTGCTGAATTTAACAGACTGCATCCAGACCGCGAGCCAATAACACAGAGTTGTGTTAGCAGACTTGTTGCAAAGTCTCTTTGACTCCGATTTCCTATGAGTAGAATTATCTGGATTCGTTCTTCCTTGTTCACAGACATTATGGCCTGTAGAGAGAGAAAAATATGAATTATGGTTTGTAGAAATAGAAAAATATGAATTTCTCCTATGATGCCGGACTTATGGGACACCTTGTAGTATTAACCCATTTCTGCTACGACTGTACAAGAGAGCTTAGTTTCATTTTGCAGCCACACTCATCCTATTCATTCGCAGACTTTTATTAGTTATCTGCAAATCTGTCTCGTATCTAAAAGTATTCAGAGGGACATTTCTCTCCAGAGAAATTAATTTGAAACGACGTTGATGATTTGCATCTTAAATGAGGACATGGAATATGCAAATTTTCAAAATTTATGGTAGTTTCTGATAAACTCCGCAAAACGTAAATTTCGTATCTACGTTGCATATGCATCATTCCTGCCTTTAATAGGAAGGAGACGGCACGTTTAAGCGTACACTCTTAATGCTAGAAGGCCATTGTGAAACTGCATACATCGCTACTAGTGTTGGGTTTACGTAACCCAATAATGAGAATTTCATTTATAGGTTGAATTAAACAATTTATTGTTACTAAACAATAATAAAAAGTAATTTGCTTACAATAAAATACATTTCCAGAAAAACAAATGTACTTTTATCGTAATAGATCCTTCTGAATTTGTAGGGTTAAACATTTACGAAAATGGTCCTGGCCTATTTTTTATATTGAAATATCGCAGGTCATACTGAAATCATAAATTCTTATACTGAAGTTAGATGTCTGAAGTCTACCGTGCAATATTCAGCAAATTCGAAATGTTTCTCACTGATATTTTAGTAATTTTATGGACATTCCCTTATTTTCCTGCATGAAAATTTGTTTTGTGCAAATCCAAAAACAAATCAAAAAAATATGAGAAATTTTGTTCTTCCTAAACTCAGGCGTCAGCACGGACAAGTAGCTAACATAAGCGCGTGTCCGGAAAATTCGCCGCAAACATTTTCGCCGTAGGAAAATTCGCCGTAGGAAAATTCGCCGTAAACATTTTCGCCGTAAGACAAATTCGCCGTAAGGACATTTCGCCGTAAAAAAATAAATTGCAATAAAAAAGAGATTAGCTGACTCCTTAAAATGGCCTAAATTTCTTATCAAAATAACTTGCCTGCTTTTTGTTCTGAAACGTGACAACCTAGATCCAGTATATACACGGTGAACCAAAAGTAGGTGGACAGTAGGTTGAATACGGTTTGTGTTATATTATATTATAACTATGGTGTTCATTATAACTATGGTGTTTGTGTTTTATTATATTAAATATTATAACTAAATTTATTTAAATTTTATTTTGTATTATAGTATACAAAAAAATTAAATATGTATTCTCAAAATAAACGTTATCATTTACTGTCCACCTACATTTGGTTCACCCTATATATATATATTAATAGCGACACTTGGCAACTTCATCAACCAACCAACCAACCAACCAGTTAGAGAAAGGTGATTTCTTTAAAATTAAGCTATCTAGTTCACAGTCTGCTTGTGTGCCTCCTTTGATAATATTTCCGTGCAACTAACCCCTTACAATGGTCTATACAGTGGAAACTAGCCGAGGCGGTGTGAAATTTGTAGATGATATGAACTATGTTTACCGAATTGATAGAAAATACGGTGAAAAAACGTATTGGAAATGTGAAAATAAAGAGTGCAAAACAAGAGTGCATACCGTGCTGGAAGACGATAATTTATCAATATGTAAAACATTCGGTGAGCATTGTCATCCTTCTCAACCCTCGAAACCAAAAGTTTATCAAGCAAAAGCGAAAATGAAATCATCAGCTATTAATTCACAAACCTCTGCGCGATCGTTAATTGCCGATATTTCATCAAATTTAGATAACAACGCTTCATCTCTGATGCCGTCTTTATTTATATAATACCCTTTATCATCCATGTATTATTAAAAAAAAAATTACGGCGAAATGTCCTTACGGCGAATTTGTCTTACGGCGAATTTTCCTACGGCGAATTTTCCTACGGCGAAAATGTTTGCGGCGAAATTTCCTAGAACCACATAAGCGGGCTATAAGCATGTAGCCCCGCAAAAATGATAGTTTTAGAGACGCAGGTTCCAAATTCCACCCAAATACCAAAAATCTATAATAATACAGTATATTGAAAATTCAAAATCACAAATTCAGAAATTTTATTCAGAAAAATAACGCAATTTATATAAAATTTTAGAATATCTTCAGTTAGTTATCTGATCTAACGTTAAAAGATTTAAAAGTATTCTTATCTGAATATGCCGTTAGGAAGCATGGAAGCTTTTTAAACAAAACAGATTGGAAATGAATGACTATTACTACTACTACTACTAATACTGCTAATACTCATAATAATAATAATAATAAATAAATGAATAAATAAATAATGGTGAAAATTTACAGAAATAGCTGGCATGCTGTTTGACAATTTTACAGAATTTTATACAAAATCGAACTTTTTTCTCTCATCAAAGATGTCTACGCACTTTTCTAGACCAGTTTTGTACGCTGATTCCAAATCTGTTTACGGTTTTCCTCTAGCGCATTTAGTTATCGAAATATGACTGGTGTTAATTTCAGCACAATTTATCTTAAAAGTACAACTTTATTCATAAAAAGAAATGTACACAACCTAAAAACGTTGCGAGTACGATTTTCTTTTGTAAACCTTGTCTGGATCGTCGCGGTACAACATCCAGCAGTAATCTGCCAGCATACTTCGTTCCAGAAACCTTGGTAGCGATGAATTTATATGTCGTTTAGTTTCAAAATACAGTATTTAGTTCTTTAAACATTGAGGAAGCTTGACTTTTTCTGTTATCATTATCTACCTCAAAGGGTTCGCAAACATTTTTTATAGGTGACTTTGAAAGGATGTTTCATAAACTTCTTTGAGTTATCCTAATAGAGGAAAGATGGGTGGATGAGGAAATAATACAGGGTAAGAAGTACGCCTTGAGGAAGAATCTTTTTGAGTTTGAATAAAAAAAAATTTGATATTCTGAGATTTAAAATTTAATTTTAAAATTTTTAATTTTAAAAGGAACCCAGGCAGAGCACCACCAAAGAATCAAAGAGGTTATTGGGTCCACCTCACAAGATCATCTTGCCAATTCTCTATTAGAGTTCGATGTCGAATACATTCTGTAATGACGAAGGATGGTCATCACGTAGAAGTGTTCTGAACTTGAACATTTCGGAAATGTAAAAGACTATATATATATATATGTGTGTGTGTGTGTGTGTGTGTGTGTGTGTGTGTGTGTGTGTGTGTGTGTGTGTTCCACAAATTGAACCCTTTTTCTTTAAATTTAATTTAGAAAAATGAAATACAAGATTCTTTTCAGTTCAATTCAGAAACAAAAAAAAAAAAAAAATCAAGAAGCACGAAATAGCAATTATTTTAATCTGATTAAAGATTGGTTATCAATAATTTAAAATTCTTCAGCAATCTTATTTCAAATGGATTGAATTTAATTATAATATTTGCCTCTAGGTCTATTAGTATAATTATAAGATAGCTCTGGGTCTATTATTACAACACATAATAAGCAAAAACGTGCTTAAAGAAAAATTATAATATAAGGAATATATATATATATATATATATATACACAGTACATATATATATGTATATATATACACACACACACACACACGAGGGTACTTCAATAAGTAGTTTTAACGAAAATATTCTGTCAAAATTGGTGGGGGGGGGAGATAACCTACAAGTACCATTTCCCAGGAGGAAATGTCAAGAATGCACCATTTCACTCTTTGGGTATTTCTAAGTAGAAAGTATTATATCGATATGGGTCTGATTCCCAACCGTTACCGAGATACAGGCCTCTACATTTGGGTAATTAAAACATAATAAAAAGGCGATCTTAGATACTATTTAATGACACTTGTGGTTTACAAAAAGTACAAACATACAATACACTATTGCACTTATTGCAGAATGGTTTCAAAGTGACCCCCTCCTTCTTGAATGCACGCGGCGAGCCTCCAATCCATCGAGTCTTGCCAAGGAAAACGTGGAAGTTCATTTCTGAGGTTTATGAACGCATCCTGTATACGTGCAACCAACTGCTCCCTAGTTTCGGGCTTACCCCGCTGATAAACTTTACTCTTGAAGAACCCCCAGACAAAAAAATAATGTAAATAAATAATGTGAGGATCTGCACAGTTGCCAATGTATCATTAAATGTCATTGCATATTATCTAAGATCGGCTTTTTATTATGTTTTAGTTACCCAAATGTAGAGGCCTGTATCTCGGTAACGGTTGGGAATCAGGCACATGTCGATATAATACTTTCTACTTAGAAATACCCAAAGAGTCAAATGGTGCATTCTTGACATTTCCTCCTGGGACACCCTGTATACTCGTAATAACGAGCCAAAATGAGATATATAGGCTTATTTAGGCTACTCGTAGCTGTCACATATCGTACGAGTAGTGAGCATGGCTGCGTCGCTTTCAATTTGTATTCAGGAACTGCTGAGAAGCCAGACCTCTGAAATCAGGAACATAATCACTCATGTGATAGTTCGTGGAGCATATCATGCTCACAGTGAGAACCTCATTGCCTTTCTCCTGTGCAGTGAGGATGAGGAGGAGAGGCCATGGGGGGTTGAGATGATCAAGAAGATCAGAGGTAAGTCTGAGTATGGAGACATGAGTCTGAGAACTCATAGAAACGCTAAACTGAATTTTGATGCCACTCCTCCAATTACTCTGATTAATTGGGATAAGGAGAAACTGTATGAGCCACTCTTCACTTGTAAGATGTCAAGAGGAGAAGTTGAGGAGCTTCTCAGGTCTCCACTTGAAGTTGCGAACTTCTCAGTTCACACTCAAAGCTGTGAAAGAGCAGTCCAGGAAGTTTCAGCAGCTGCAGCTCATGCAGTGTATGGGCAAGAGAGAAAAGATGGTTTTGTTCGTGTTAGGATCGATCACAGAGAATTGTTGCCAGTTTTCAAGTCAAAGCAACACATTATGAACATGTTTAGATTTCTATAAGACCTGCTAGACAAATCAAGATGCTTTCAGAAGAAAAAAATCTCAAAACATTCATTTGACCAGCATATTATTATAAGCTGGGAGTGGAGGAGGGACTTATACAAATATTAAAGAAAAATTGCAATTGCAAAAAAAAAGGTTGAACGTCACAGCAGCTTGCGGAAAGGTCGGGGCAGCTGCCATCACACTCAATGATGCCGAAAAGAAAATAAATAAAAATTGGTGGAGGCGTTTCTTAAAAAAAGAAAATGCAAGACCAAGAACAAAAAGATTCTGCCTGGTGAAGAGAACAGCCGCGAAATGTGTATAGGAGACTAAAAATCATACAATTCCTTAGTTTTGGGCCATTTTGGGTGATTTTGGTTATTTTCGGGGTTATGAACCACTTTGGCTGATCTTAAATGGGTCCAAGCCTGCCCCTAGAAATGCATAAGGGTGTATGTGAACAATATGGAACATATGGAGGTCATTTGAGGTTACCAAGTCTGAAATTGGCCAAAAATCCCATTTTTCGACAAAAAAAGTGCGATTTTGAACACTTAAATGCGATTTTTCGTAAAAGTTGCAGAACGCGAACCCCTCTTATAATTCAATTTTACATAAGAATACACACTGCCAATCTTGAAATTCGAAGTTTTTCATTATTCGACCTGAGCATGATACACCCTACTGTGCACTTGCAAGAAGTGTAGTGAACCTGTACCTGCGCTGTGTTGGAAGTGGACAGGTGCACAGGGACTTTTCGCTCACCCTGTATATACTATAATTTTACATTTAAAATAAGCGTTTAGCTTCACATACATTTTTGAGCTTGAAGATCTGACACCGCCGCATGACAGTAAACAGCTGACGATGGAAATGCGCTCTAAATGTTATTTTTTGGTTTGCGCTTGTCAGGACTCAGGAGGTGGGTAGCGGAACAAGGTCGATCTGCACAATGTTGACATGCATAAGGTCGATACTAAAAATATAGTTTAAATTTGGTCAGGTTAGTTTCAGTTGGGTTAGGTTAGGTTAGGTTAGGTCAATTATTTTCATTGAAAATCTGAAATTATGTTGAAATCTGGAATCCATATACTTACGTCAAGTTTATGAAATTTGATTTTGTTTACGTAACGCTCCGGAAGGCCTACATAGGCTTCGCATCTATGCTCACTTGTAAACAGTCTAAAGCTTTCATGGATACACTCCATGCAGCCATTTTCGATTCGTTAAAAAGTAATTAAAACTTAAATCAAATTCGCTAACTCCAACGTGTTCGATTCGTCAAAATCTAGCGAAAATGGACTAAAACTTCAATCAGATCTTAAATTTTTCTTGAACTTCCTCAGTGATATGGTTGAGATGTAGAGTAAACTACATTAAAATATTCCTTCTTGCCTAAAAACTTCGAAGTAAACGAAAATATTTACAAAAAAAAGAAGTAAAAACTTTTTTGCGTTCAGGACTTTCGCAAGTTTGCATTAAAGGAATTCCGAAAAATAAAGTTGTTTAACATTATTACAAGTGAAAGAAAAATCTAAAAAATCCATTACTTTCAGTAATGGATTATTTGGATTTTTACCTGAAATAGCTGAATTTCTAAGAAACAATATTTTTGTCGAAGCAGACAACATGGTTTTTTTTCCATTTCTAAATTGCTTTCTGAGATAAAATGGTAATCCGTATAAGGTTGGTTTTTTTTTCACCTGTCTTATACATACCTCCTAGGGTGGCCTAAGCAAGCACCTGCAGTCAAGAGAGAGTGCCAGCAACGACTCCAAGTGAAAATAATTGAATTTGAGAAGAGAAAGGTAGACACCTATTCTTTTCATCTGAATTTAAAATTTCGTTGGACTCTGATTCAGCGAAATAGGAGTATATGAATAAGTAAATGAATAAATAGAATTACTGTACTAAAAAAATGTACGCCGATTAAATAATTATTTGTGGACCCCCCTAATCATTTTCGTTTTAAAAGTTCCAATCAACTGATTTGCCTGTTTATGTATTGAAGGAAATTGCATTTGAACATACTGGTAGTAATTCAACTACTTATAATTGCTTCTTGGACATAAGCAAGCCTATGATAGCGCGAATCACAATATTCTATTTACAAAAATAGAAGATAGGAATGTTTCACTGTATATTTTAAATATATTGAAAGTTTGGTTCACCATTTAAACTTTTATGGTTAGGTGGGGAAGTGTATTGTCCGAATGTTTTGGTTCTTCATATGGAGTTAGACAAGGCTCTTTCCTCTCTCCCCACCTGTTTAATTTGTATATTGATGGCTTAGTTACTCCTCTTAATGAGGTAAGAGCGAGATGTTGTGTAGATAACATAAGGATAAATAACTTGGTCTGTGCTTATGATATGGAATTAATACGCCCTTCAGTTAAAGTTCTGGATTATCTTATGAAAATTTGCGAATTATATGCATAGAACCATGATATTAATTTTAATGTTGCAAAACTTTAGGTAATCTGATAATAAAAACCCACTCTAATAGACAGAGTTTATTTCCACAATAGTTTCGATGCCCACTGGCATCCTCTTCGGGTGGATACCAGAAGAGGATGCCAGTGGGCATCGAAACTGTTGTGAAAATAAACTCTCTATTAGAGTGGGTTTTTATTATCATATTTGACCTTCACGTAGAAAAAGTTAAGTTTTTTGCATTTAGGAAATCTAGTTTCATCCCAAAAGCTCAAATCAAACAACTAATATTATTTTCAGAAATAAAAGTGAAACAATAGAGCAAGTACAAGAATTTGAGTGTCTGGGTCAAATTATCACCAGCTCCTTTAGTGACGACTCATATATGAGAAGACAATATCGAAGTTTCTGTGCTAAAGCAAACGTGACCACAAGGAACCTCAGATTCTGTACAAGCGAAGCTAATACACGCTTTTTCATACTTTCTGCATTAATATCCAGGGGCGTCGATTGCTCTAAAATAATGGGAGGGGAGGACACTTCGCCTTCAAACAGCGAATCAAACAATACTCTGAGTAGCTGTTGCGTGTATATATCAATGTCTTAATTTACCATTTACCCGTTTTTTGTATTTTTCTCAGCATGTTGAAAAAAACTCAATTGTATTTAATCATTTTATGTCTTTCTTTATTTAAACATTTTTTTGGCAGAAATAAGAAACGCAAAACAAACTATTTATAATATTTAACCTTTCATGTAACATAATATCACACATACTGTATGTTACAACAGAGGTCAATGTACATAAACTGATAACAAAATATGTTCGTGAAATATAAAACAAATAAACTGCACTTTGATCACACTTTGATATTGAAAATGATACGTAACAAAATTTATTTAACATAGTTCCATTTCGGTACTTAATGACCAAGAACACACAAATGCTACGTACAATTATTAAAATGCAAATTGACTGCTAAATTCCATGATAAATATACACTGGTGTTCATGGCAATAATTTATAATATTGCTATTACATTTGCATATGCATCTAATACGACATATAACGTCTTATTAGGCGCCATTAATAGTTAGCATTTATAGCAATTCATCCACGAAAGTGGGGGGGGACAACTGGTAGGTTGTCTCCCTCTTTGTAAAAAGTGGAGGGGACATGTCCCCTGCGTCCACCCCGCAATCGACGCCCATGCTAATATCCACAGGCAGCAACTGTGAGCCAATTATAAAAAAAAGTTCTAGCAGAACCCTAAATTTACTTTGTAACATCTTTTAGACTGCTGCATAAGTTACCTTCAAGATGCTCGTCTTCGCAAATGTTCACTTACCACAATGTATCGAGACTCTCGGCGGTAACAACACGTGCTCAATGGAGTCGATGCAAAGAATTCAAATCCATCCAGTCCTATTGTCCAAGCTATTCATTTGTCTGGCTTTATGTCTTCCAGACTATGATGGACTTCTTGGTATGAAAATGTTTGTGGATAATTCCACTTAACACCGACCGATATTGATTTTTTTCATTCTTGTATTTTTTTACCTTTTTTTTTTTAATTTTTATTACTTTAACTATTATTTGTTTTAAGTTTTTTAAATTTCTTTTTAGCCTTATCCTCTTTTTATTATTAATAGCTGTATTATGGAAGGTTTTTTGTTTTCTTCTGCCAATAATTTTTTCATTTTCAATTTCAATAAAGAAATTTAATGGGAGGGAAAAGAAAAGAGGCTAAAGAACCTCCTAGGAAGTTGAAAGAGAAAGAAATCTTTTGCAACATCTGCAAAAGTGCATACGACATTTTCTTTGAAAACACAGCCTTTCTTTTTTCATATTCATCCCTTCCTCGGTAAGCGAATCATTTTCTAAAATCTGTGGAAACGAAGCTCCGATTTTGTCAGTCAGATTTCTTTCTTTGAGGATATCATAAACAACATTCGGATGATTCCTGTCGATTCAATGTTTCGTATTTTCGATAGTATGCAGCACCGTATACGACTGTGCTCACAAAAGCTACGCTCTAAATAAAAGCTAAATTTAGAACTTATAACTTCTCTTTGAGGGTGCCTTCTAGGGGAAGTTTTACCTTCTTTTGGGTATCAAAGCTTCTTGTGAGATGATATAATAACTTCTTTTAATGATATGTAACTTCTTTAGATAGAAGAATTGGTCTTCAAAACTTCGTTTTTGAGTGATTTGAAACAGTAGAAGATGATATTTGTATGTATAGAAGGCTGAGGGAAGTCTTTGATTTCCGTGTAGGGAATGAATTCCGACACCTATGTAACTATGATTCAGATGGGTCATGCATGGTTGGAACTCAGTTCATGGAAAATTTCACCATGATAATTTCATTGTGTAAAACGTTATGATACGTTTAATAGTAAAATTATCCTGTAATTTTCTTACTTGAAACTTGCTGCATAAATGATTCTCCCATACCTGCTGATTGATCCCTGATCACCTTTTCTGATTAGGTCGTTTCTGAAGAAAACGTTTCACTTCTGACAAAGAGTTAAACTGAGTTTCCGATACTTATTCTTGATAAAGGTAGTTGCGCTTCCATCGAAACTGGAGTTTTGATAACGTAATTAAGATTAGTTTAAAGTTTAACCCCTCTTTTTTTTATGCAAGAAGGACCCCTCCGCAGAAGGAGAAAGCCAAAAACAAGGTGTGTGTAGAGTGAGGAATAGAGGGAGAAGCGCGTGTTTGAGAGCATGCTGGACTGCTCACGGGGTAGATGAGACACGAAAAAAGATCACTAAGGAAGACAGTGACAGGAGAAACAGGAGTTCCAGCACTTCCTGTCTCCTGCCTAACATCCCTCCGGAGTACTTCCCTGGTCGACTGGTGTCTACAGTCTCTTCCTTATATGACTGTGTCACATCATATATATATATATATATATATATATATATATATACGCGCGTGTATGTGTTTTTGGAGAAGAAAAGGAAATAAAGAAACAAACAGACAGACATACAAAAATATACATATAATCAGAGAGAAGGTATTAAAACATTTGGCAAAGTTTTTCTAATAATAACAACCGTTATGTTAATTAATTAACTATAATAAAACCAAACTTTTTTTTTTTTTTTTTTTTTGTGAAAAACAAGTTTTAGCAATATCCCATTTTCATTCTTCCTAATCCGAATAAACCGTATTCATTTTTTCTATTAGCTTTCGGAAAGCTTTTCTTCCGATAAAGTGCCTTAAACAAATTTTTTTCATCAAACTTTTATCAATGAAGGGATTGCTGAGTTCTAAATCTTTCTAATAAACTTCTAGTAAAGGAAAAATAAATCCAAATCCCGTAAATCCTTTTCGAAATTATGACTAAGCCCAACTTTGTGAAGTTTTGAAGTTTGCCCCATAAGCCTAAAAATTTCTCCGCAAAAATGTTCAACTCTGGAGTTTTATAGGTTCCGCGATGACAAGAAGGGACTCAACCGTACCTAAACTTTCTCACGAAGAAACGACAGATGGCGAATTATGGGATACATATACCTGTATATATATATATATATGCCTTTGATGTTATTCTTTTCACTATTTCTTTGTGTACAGAATGAAGAAAAAAGCTTTCGTTTTTTTTTTCTCAGAAGAGAGAGACTTATTTACGATCAGCATTCATGTTCGTTTTCTGTAAAAATAAAATATAAAAATTACATGGCGTATATCTGAAAAAAAGCGGCGTATCTTTTCATTTGTACTTTAATCTTATTTTCAGTGAGTAGATTCCGGGGTCTTTTTTTTTATATATATATATATTTTATTCTATTTATTTTGTGGTTTTGCTCCATAGATTTTTTTTTGAGTTTAGAAAAATAAATTTTTGGCACAATCTGAAATTATTTACTGACTTTAATAAACTCTGATTTGAAATGATCGGTATAATTAAAACTGAAAGTTTGGTTGTTTCACGAGTTATTTTATAATAATAATAATAATAATAATAATAATAATAATAATAATAGTTGATTATTGAGGCAAAATTTTAGAAAGTCGATATCAGCCTATGTCTTTATAAAGACAAGCTGATATCGACTTTCTAAAATAATAATAATAATAATCAGAAAGGACGGTCAAATACTGGCACATTGCTCAGGCCAGAAGGACGTTCGCTGTCCATTGCCCTTCGATTATAATTTACTAGTATTATCAGGATAATAGAACGGAAGGTTTAAAAAGAAATGGAGAAAGCGCTCTTGTACTCTGAAATTCAAGAAATTCAAGAGTACATTGAGAGTACGTGAGAAGTAGATGGAGAAAGAGTAAATCCAGAGGTCCTTTTCTTATTAAGTAGATGCCTTTGAAACTGAAAGAAAAATCCAAAAGATAATTCCAAGAAATAAAGAAAATGTTTCTTTTTATTCTTAATGTATACTGTATATACCTTCGACACGCCGAATGTACTTTTTATATGCTTTATATCCAGAATACATTAAGTCCACTTTTTACTCTTTATTCTGAAGCAGACTTAGCAGACCATTTTTGTAGAGTACAAGTTTAGGCAACACGGTAACATGTTCAAAGAAATTAGAAGTCAGGATTTTCAGTTTTTATGATCGTATTGCGAATCATTTTTTAAAAATAATTTCGTTTTAACCTAACATATTAATATAATTTCTGAGATCTATAAAAAAGTTTTAAATATAAGTGATGATCAGTCATAATACATAGCAAAATCAACCAAATACATAGTTTATGATTTTATTAAATGGTTAAAATGGTTAATTCAATCAGGAGATGGTTCCACAAGAGCCATGCTTATTTTCTGGTGAAAAAGTAAGTGGTTAATGCAATCATAGCGTGTTGGGTTAACCATTTGATTTAGCTGGCACATAGTTAACAATTTATTTGATTGTAGCAAAGTTCTTTGTATTAAAATACTTCACTAATAATTCTTAATTTCTATATAATCGTATATAATTTCTAATTATATAATTTCTAATTACATAATTTCTATATAATTTCTAATTATGTAATTTCTAATTATGTAATTTCTATATAATTTCTAATTATACAATTTCCATATAATTTCTGCATAATTTTTAATATAGGTCATTTTGCTACAAGTCGAAAGCTTTACTTTCTATATTTCTGATGGTGTTAATTCTGTTAAGCCAAAGAGGGCATCAGTTAAACTTTTCAATCTTTAGTCGTTTGATAACATTTTCCATTTAAATTAAAAATTAACACTTCATAATTTGTCTAGGAAATGAATTAGTAAATCTATTGACTTTCATCATACTGTCTTAAACGTTCAAATTATTTTCCTTTTGTTTGTTTTTAACTTCATTCCTTTTCAATATCGTCCAAATTTCCTGTTATTTCGCTTTACCTTTTTCATAATTTTAAACCTCTGCTTTCTTATTATTTTCCTTTCCATTTTCCTTCAAGTTTTCCTCAAAATTTCTTTCCATTTTCCATTAACTTTTCTCAAAAATTTTCACACTTACTCTCGGATTTTCTTCCATCAATTTAACCCTTCTACTTCTCTCCAACTTTCCCTACACTCTTCTCGACTTCCACAATTTTCTTTCAGTTATTCTCACACTATTATCTAATTTTCTTTGCATTTTTTTCCCATTGTTTTGAAGGTTAACTCCCATTTCTACACATTTTCCTCAATGTTTGCTCTTTCATAACTCTAATTTAACCTTTTTGCGAAATCATTACGACTATTTTGGCTTTATAACCAAAGAAATAAAAAGAAAAAGAATCTAAGAAAACTATTTTCAGAACAGAAAGTGGTTTTATTGACATTTTGTAGTTTATGTTAACAGTGATAACAGTGTTTATATATGTATATATATCCTGGGGGAGAGAGAGCTCCTACAAGGCGCGTCCCTCGGGTGGCGGATGAGGGAACCCAAGAGCCTTCTTTCTAGGGCTGCTCCGAACACAGAATAAGGAGCCGTGGACCAAACAAGCAGCAGAGGGATGGCAGACCGGCTGCTTTATTTGACAAGAAACCCTATGATGATGGCACAGAATATTGACGCGATCTGAGGGACTCGACCCGGCTGATCCAGCCGGATGGGACATAAGTCAAGTCATATATATATATATATTATATATATATTATATATATTTTTTTATTTATTGCATTCGCAATTAGCTTATGAAAATGTCTAAAAAATATTTGACCTTATCTATGTAGAAAACTTTGATTTGTGGCAAAAATTACATTTGCATATCATCAAGTAACAAAAGACTACGGAAACATCAAATTCCCAAATTAATCCTTTTGACATATATATATATATATATATATATATATATATATATATATATATATATATATATTATATATATATATATATATATATATATATATATATATATATATATATATGTGTATATATATTTTGTGACACAGAAGACAATAAGAATATTTGTAAAAGGCAAAAACAGAAGGATGCACAATCATTTAAAAACATTTTTACGTGACGTTTCGTTGTCACGGAAGAACACCACTAACCTCACTAGACTCCTCAACATTTCACATAAAGAAATTTTCCAGCAATAAGTACTAGCACCCGTATACGTAAGCAAAGTCTACAGAAAGGTTTGAAATAAAATAAAATTTCATATCGTTTAAATGGAGCGACATAAGCATAAAAACTTTGCAATAGGTAGAAGCCTGATTCATACTGTCGTCAACAATAACAATAACAATAACATTGGTAACAATATGCGTTCGCATTTGGAAGAGCAATTTCTAAATCGCTGAATTGGAAAAGGTAGCCCAAATTGTTTAGTCCTCAAGGTCACCTGACTTCTCTTCACCAGATTTCTTCCTCTGGGACTTTCCAAAAGGCATCGTGTACCAGGAAAAGATTAACAGCGTAATAGTTTTAGTTAACCTAATTGTTGCTGCAATTAACATCGTTATCCAAAACATGCTAACATAACACTAGGCGAAAGGTAGAGTACTGACTAGATATACGTATGTCGAGCCACAAATGACTCGCATATCGAGATTGTTTAATTGCCTAAAATAACTTGATTGGTGTACAAATCTGAATTATATATATATTAGTGATATAACCTTTCAACCTTTCAAATGTTCCGTGCAATGATTCTCATTTCACGAAGGTCAAGCTTGTCGCCCCTCCTCTCGAGTTGGCCTGGTGAAGTAGTGAGTTGGTTTCTTGTACTCTCCACCTCACATAGCCAGGTACGCCCGGCTCATCGGGGATTGTTCTGAGCCAAGCATCTAATCTTCCTTTTGAATGATCACCGCAACACCACTCGTGTTTCTTAGGTCTTTGGGCAGCTGATTAAACAGTTTTGGTCCTCTCACAACAAAACTATTTTCTTTCAGGGTTAAGGATGTTCCCTGTCCAGCCTTTAATTGGGAACACGACACAATCTTCCTCTTCTACTTTTCACCGTTGTTTGGGGAGTTACAGGGTTCAGAGTAAGAGTAGGGACTAGTTTCTCCATTATTTTCCAAGTGTAAATAATGGTGTATCTCTCTCTTCTCCTTTCCAGTGAATATAGGTTTCGTTCGCGTAACCTTTCCCAGTAATTTAGTTCTTTGCACCCATTGATCTTGGCTGTGAAGTTTCTATGAATCCTTTCCAGCTGTCTAATGTCTTCCTTTTTATATGGGCATGTTAGGACCGAGCAGTATTCCAATTTGGGTATGATCAGTGTTTTCAGTAGAGGAGTAATTATATTCCTATCCCTTCGTTTAAAGGTTCTCAGTATCTAGCCAGTTATTCTCTTTGCTCTGTTTACTGCTATCTTATTTTGTGTTTCAAATTTCGTAGCATCATCAGTCATTACAACCCTTAAATCTTTTGCTTTAGAATTTCTCTGAATTTCCTGTCCATTTGGAGTATAATATTCCATGGATTTTAGGGCCTCTTTTTTTCCGTACTGTAACAGCTGAAATTTCTCAGTGTTAAACTTCATATTGTTGTCTTCCGTCCACTTGCAGATTTTATTTATGTCGGTTTGTAGAGATCCTATATCTTCTGGGTTTCTTATTTTTCTACTGATCTTTGTGTCATCGGCAAAGGATGTTACTGTGCTGTCTCTGGTAACGTCCTCATCTATGTCAGTTAGCATGATTATGAAGAGTAGTGGAGATAATACTGTTCCTTGTGGTACTGACTGAGGACCTCTGATTCTGATGAAGATACTCCTTGTACTGTAACGACTTGCCGCCGCTCACTAAGTAAATTATATATTCATTTCCCTACTTTCCCTACTTTCCCTACTTTCCAGTGCATTAATAATGTTGTAGTGTTCCATTAGTTGCGATAGGCATGATATATATATATATATATATATTATATATATATATATATATATATATATATATATATATTAACGTGATTAACGTGATTAACGTAGATTAACGTGATATATATATACTATATATATATATATATATATATATATATATATATGATGAATAAAACCACGAAGGAAAGGAACACAAAATGGTGCTCAAGCGCTTTCGTCTAATGACATCCTCAGGAACACTGAAGTACATAAAAGGGTAACAGCCTATATATAGGTTACAAAAAAAAAAAAAATTTAAAAAAAAAAAAAAAATAAATAAATAACATACATACATACATACACACACATATATATATATATACATACATATCTATATATACACTACATACACACATAATATATATATATATATAATATATATATATATATATATATATATATATATATATATATATATATATGCAATAAACAGAGAAGTAAAAATAATAATTAAAAATTAAAAATTAAAGGATTATCAGTGAGGCGTACAGATTTGTAAGGAATAATATCGATTTTTAGCACAAGATCAAATGGATTATAAAATACAAATTTATATTGGAAAACTGCCCTGGTTTTAACACTCTGCCTATGGTCAGGTTTCGATATATATAAAAATAAAATGCAAATTAAAAGTTAATAAAGTAGCAGACAAGTTTACCAAAGATTTAGTGTTCTACCCTTCTTATCTAAATCTGTTTGGAAGGAATTCAAAATAACAGGATCGAGTTGAAAAAAGACCTTTGCTTATGTTGAAGTTATTTGAAAGTTGGATAATGGCAGACTCAGAATATTTCTATTAACAATGTTGCTAGAATGGAATAAAACTGAGCATTATTCCAATCAATACAGTGGGCTAACTCTGACAAATGGACAAAAAGGGCACTGGACAACTGTCCTGTTTCTAACGGAATATTGATGCTGTTTATACGTGTGTGCAAATCCTTTCCCGTCTGACCTATGTAAAAGGAATCACATTGTTTACAACCAATTTTATAGATAATGCCTGAATTATTGGTAGGGCTATTTTTTACTATGATATTTTCACAATATTGTTATATGAAATACTACATTAATATCCAAAAGTTTAAGTACATTAGCAATGCCTAAAAAGCCCGGGAAAATGGAAGTACTAAAATATTTTTTTTGACAAAGTACGAGTGTTATTATTGACACGATAGAAAGTTCGTTTTGCCCTGTTGAGACAAGATTCCATAAACGCAGAAGGATAACACAAATCACTTCCAATACCGTTGATTTTTTCCAATTCGGCATCGATGTATTCGGACTGGCGATCCTAAGGGCGCGGAGAAACATTGATGAAAAATGGCCTTCTAAGTGGGGGTGTCATGTCCCGTACACTTTTACTCGGGACATGACACCCCCACTAAGAAGGCCATTTTTTCATCAATGTTTCTCCGCGCCCTTAGGATCGCCAGTCCGGAATACATCGATGCCGAATTGGAAAAAATCAACGGTATTGGAAGTGATTTGTGTTATCCTTCTGCGTTTATGGAATCTTGTCTCAACAAGGCAAAACGAACTTTCTATCGTGTCAATAATAACACTCGTACTTTGTCAAAAAAAATATTTTAGCACTTCCATTTTTCCGGGCTTTTTAGGCAGTGCTAATGTACTTAAACTTTTGGATATTAATGTAGTATTTTCATATAACAATATTGTGAAAAATATCATAGTAAAAAATGGCCCTACCAATAATTCAGGCATTATCTATAAAATTGGTTGTAAACAATGTGATTCCTTTTACATAGGTCAGACGGGAAAGGATTTGCACACACGTATAAAACAGCATCAATATTCCGTTAGAACAGGACGTTGTCCAGTGCCCTTTTTGTCCATTTGTCAGAGTTAGCCCACTGTATTGATTGGAATAATGCTTCAGTTTTATTCCATTCTAGCAACATTGTTAATAGAAATATTCTTGAGTCTGCCATTATCCAACTTTCAAATAACTTCAACATAAGCAAAGGTCTTTTTCAACTCGATCCTGTTATTTTGAATTCCTTCCAAACAGATTTAGATAAGTAGGGTAGAACACTAAATCTTTGGTAAACTGTCTGCTACTTTATTAACTTTTAATTTGCATTTTATTTTTATATATATCGAAACCTGACCATAGGCAGTGTTAAAACCCGGGCAGTTTTCCAATATAAATTTGTATTTTTATAATCCATTTGATCTTGTGCTAAAAATCGATATTATTCCTTACAAATCTGTACGCCTCACTGATAATCCTTTAATTTTTAATTTTAATTTTTATTTTTACTTCTCTGTTTATTGCATATATATATATATATATATATATATATATATAATATATATATATATTATATATATATATGTATGTATATATATATATATATATATATATGTGTATGTATGTGTATATATAGATATGTATGTATATATATGTGTGTGTGTATGTATGTTTTTTTTTTTTGTTTTTTTTTTGTAACCTATATATAGGCTGTTACCCTTTTATGTACTTCAGTGTTCCTGAGGATGTCATTAGACGAAAGCGCTTGAGCACCATTTTGTGTTTCCTTTCCTTCGTGGTTTTATTCATCATAAATATTTTTCACGTGTTACTTTCGTGAAATAATTTTCATATATATATATATATATATATATATATATATAATATATATATATATATATATAATTATATAATATATATATATATATATCACGTTAATCTACAACGCCACTTTATTTCATTATCTTCCTTTGTTATCTGAAATTAAAACATAAAATTTTGTGGAAAGACAAGCATGTTATTATCTCTTGAGTTTTATTTATTTATTATTTTTATTTCACTTCTTCCAGGATGAAATTCGCTTTTTCTCTCTTCCTACTTTTAAATTAATTATACGACATGGCTAAACTTGCAAAAGGTAAAGTGGCTCTCCGGAAGTTCATCAGCATCTCTTCCTGTTCCCTATAATTCAAAGAAATCACCAATCTCAAATAATTTACATTTTTTTTTTTTTTTTTTACTCGACTCCATTTATCCGTTTGGATTTTTAACATAGAAAACCTCTGTTCGATCTCCCCACATCCGGATAATTCTTGCTGAAACGTCAGTGCGGCGTGTGTGTGTCTTCTGACCCTTGGTATGGAAACGTTTTGTCTTTAGCTCCCCTTAAAGTGATATTTTTCATTACGTACTTTATTTTATCTTATTATCATTATTATTATTATTATTATTATCATTATTATTATTATTTTTTTATTATTATTATTATTATTAGTTAGTCTAATATTCATTATTACAATTTGTCATATGGACTGTTAGTCTGCAGATAAACTTTTTCAGTATATATATATATATATATATATATATATATATATATATATATATATATGGGCTACGGGATAAGTAGTCTCTGTGGGGGGGTCCAGGTGTTTGGACCCGACAAGAAAGATGTCGCTCAAAGCTTCAGACCATTTCCATAACCTAAAAAAAAAAATTATTGAGCTAGCACATTAGCGTCTGCAGGAATTTTTCTAGCTAGTGTAGGGCTGAGCGAAAACGAAAGAACCGAGCCATAAAAAATGATGCTGGTAGAAACAAGGGGAGTGTGGACTGTGGAGTGTTAAAAATGTATACTTCCACTTTTTGGTTGTAGTATTTGTAGGAAGACAAAGCTGGATTTTTATAAATATGTTAATATGGGGTTATATAAACCATAGTATTGGTATGTCATGTATTTATTATTATTTGTTGCATATCATGCTAGGTAAACAATATTACCTGCTGTTAACTCGTGTTAAGCTTAAGTCTACAATACAAAATTCAGATTAAAATAAATATAAACACTTCTTATATCTAATATAATGCAAACTGAACAATAGCTTCAATGGATCTAATCATCTAATACCACCATTTGATACGAATATAGTTATCTAGGTTTACGTACTACGACAGTATTTAAAATCAGATGCATACAAGACAAGACAACTGTACAGGTGTATACAACCATACAAGTGATCAAATAAAATTAATTTGTAAAATAATTTCAGTTCACAGTTTTGCCTTCTAGTCCTGTTTTTTTCCCCTTTTTAATTTTTCTCTCATTGACATGATGTGATGGACCCGACAAAGTGAGGCAAAATGGACCCGACACAAAGGTTGACTGGGGGGGTCCAGGATCCCCAGACCCCCGCTTCCTACGCCCATGTGTGTATATATATATATATATATATATATATCAGTGGCGACGGAGGGGATCAGGCAAGTCAGGCTGAGCTTGACCTGTTATTTTTCCTAGTAGGGCACAATCCCATCTCTTGTCAAGTTGTCAGGCTAAAAATTTCCATCCATCCATCTATCATCTAAACCCCATTTCTCCAGTGAGGGTGGGGAGAGAGACGGGGGAAGAGAGGGAAGTTATGTGGCTAAAAATTTTGAGTCAGATATCTTTACTTTATAAAACATGTTATAATGACCATGTCAGGATTTATAAATAAGGTTATATAGTTATTTGCATATACGCTGTGACTGTACATAAAGTTAATTATTACTGTATTATTATGCATCTTCTCAAATAACAAAGCCATGTTGCGGGGAAATAGTTTAAAAGATCCGTTGAATTCATTAATGTTTGCAGTATATAAAGAAAATTTCCCCAAACACTTAACAGAAGCACTTGAATATAAGTACAGTTATCTATTTGACGTAAAAGCTTTACGTCAGAATTGAAATACATCTATCAGGACTCCGATTTTTGTCAGTGCAAACATGCAAACGAAAATTTTAAAGTTTTGTCTTGACCTTGGACTTACAACAGCCTTACCTGAAACAATCAAATTAATTCGGCTCCTTTTGATAATCCTGTAACCACTCACCAGTGTGTTAACGGAATGAAGTTTTTCAACGTCTAACAGAATAAAGACGTACTTACGGAATACCATGTCAGAGGAAAGGCTGTCTAGTTTAGCATGAATTGCCATAGAGAAAGAAATTGTAATATCGCTAAAGAAGAATAAAATGTTGCACGACAAAGTAATTGAAGAATTTGCATTAAAACCAGGAAGATTGGAGTTCATGTACAAATAAATAAGGTGAGGCGATGTTTTATTTCCTAATTTATGCCAGTTAAAAATAATTATTTATATATATATATATATATATATATATATATATATATATATATATATATATATATATATATATGATGAATAAAACCACGAAGGAAAGGAAACACAAAATGGTGCTCAAGCGCTCTCGTCTAATGACATCCTCAGGAACACTGAAGTACATAAAAAGGTTAAGCCTATATATAGGTTACAGAAAGAAAAAAAGAAAAATAAATAACATACATACACACACACATATATATATATATATATATATATATATATACATACATATCTATATATACAAATACATACATACATACATACATACATATATATACAATAAACAGAGAAGTAAAAATAAAAAATTAAAAATTAAAACCTTAAAGGATTACCAGTGAGGCGTACAGATTTGTAAGGAAAAATATCGATTTTTAGCACAAGATCAAATGGATTATAAAAATACAAATTTATACTGGAACTCTGCCCGGGTTTTAACACACTGCTGCCTATGGTCAGGTTTCGATATATAAAAAAAAATAAAATGCAAATTAAAAGTTAATCGATTTTTAGCACAAGATCAAATGGATATAAAAATACAAATTTATACTGGAACTCTGCCCGGGTTTTAACACACTGCTGCCTATGGTCAGGTTTCGATATATATAAAAAATAACATGCATGCAAATTAAAAGTTAATAAAGTAGAAGACAAGTTTACCAAAGATTTAATGTTTTACCTTCTTATCTAAATCTGTTTTAAAGGAATTCAAAATAACAGGATCGAGTTGAAAAAGACCTTTGCTTATGTTGAAGTTATTTGAAAGTTGGATAATGGCAGACTCAAGAATATTTCTATTAACAATGTTGCTTGAATGGAATAAAACTGAAGCATTATTCCAATCAATACAGTGGGCTAACTCTGACAAATGGACAAAAAGGGCACTGGACAACTGTCCTGTTCTAACGGAATATTGATGCTGTTTTATACGTGTGTGCAAATCCTTTCCCGTCTGACCCTTTAGATAAGAAGGGTAAAACATTAAATCTTTGGTAAACTTGTCTTCTACTTTATTAACTTTTAATTTGCATTTTATTTTTTTATATATATCGAAACCTGACCATAGGCAGCAGTGTGTTAAAACCCGGGCAGAGTTCCAGTATAAATTTGTATTTTTATAATCCATTTGATCTTGTGCTAAAAATCGATATTTTTCCTTACAAATCTGTACGCCTCACTGGTAATCCTTTAAGGTTTTAATTTTTAATTTTTTTATTTTTACTTCTCTGTTTATTGTATATATGTATGTATGTATGTATGTATGTATTTGTATATATAGATATGTATGTATATATATATATATATATATATATGTGTGTGTGTATGTATGTTATTTATTTTTTCTTTTTTCTTTCTGTAACCTATATATAGGCTTAACCTTTTTATGTACTTCAGTGTTCCTGAGGATGTCATTAGACGAAAGCGCTTGAGCACCATTTTGTGTTTCCTTTCCTTCGTGGTTTTATTCATCATAAATATTTTTCACGTGTTACTTTCGTGAAATAATTTTCATATATATATATATATATATATATATATATATATATATATATATATATATATATATATATATACACACAAACTCAGCGTGGTCCCCTGAGAAACTTATATGTTAAACACAGACCGTGCGTGGAACAAGGAACTCTTCTGGGAAATTACATCCACTAGAGTTCGAATCAGTAATGATAAATGACAAATACTATAGGTTTTTCTTTTTCATGATGGAAAGCCCAACGTGGGCACCGGGTTACTTGCAAAGAGGCCCCAAAAGGCTTTCCATCATGAAAAAGAAAAAATTATAGTATTTGTCATTTATCATTACTTATTTGAACTATAGTGGATGTAATTTCCCAGAAGAGTTCCTTGTTCCATGCACGGTCTGTGTTTAACATATATATATATATATATTCACTAGAAAGGACGAGAGAGAGATACACCATTATTTATACTTGGAAAATAATGGAGAAACTAGTCCCTAATCTTACTCTGAACCCTGTAACTCCCCAAACAGCAGTGGAAAGTAGAAAAGGAAGACTGTGTCGTGTTCCCAAATTAAAGACTAGAACGGGAACATCCTTACCGTGAGAAAATAGTTTTGTTGTTATGAGAGGACCAAAACTGTTTAATATCAGCTGCCCAAAGACCTAAGAAAGAGTGGTGTTGCAGTGGACATCTTCAAAGAAGATTATACGCCTGGCTCAGAACAATCCCCGATGAGGCGGGTGTACCTGGCTATGTGAGGTGGAGACAAGAAACCAACTCACTACTTCACCAGGCTAACTCGAGAGGAGGGGCGACAAGCTTGACCTTCGTAAAATGAGGAATCATCGCGCAGAACATACATATATATATATATATATATATATATATAATACATACTGTGTGTGTGTGCGTGCGTGTATATATATATTATATATATATATATATAAATTAGAGGACTTTTGGTACCGAA
Organism: Bathynomus jamesi; assembly: GCA_023014485.1. Lineage (NCBI taxonomy): Eukaryota > Metazoa > Arthropoda > Malacostraca > Isopoda > Cirolanidae > Bathynomus > Bathynomus jamesi. The sequence goes on along the minus strand of JAJOZX010008607.1, from coordinate 131,213 downwards.
CGCAACGTATAAAGAGGTCTTAAAAGAAAGAAAATGTATGCCTTTGGGAAAGAACGAAGAACTCGAAATATTTTGGTGATGGGTAAAAAGAATTTCCAGTTTACGAGTTTGAGTGTTATCATATGTGAACCACACACACACACACACACACACACACACGTTATATACAGAGGGTTCACAAAAGTAAATAGACAACACGATATAAGTCCTCAAAAACAAATGGCAAAGATCACCAATGGAATACCAGAACGTGTTGTGTCATCTTTACAAATGCAAAGGGGAAAGCAACACAATTCTAAATATATTGATTCAATACTGTAAATCTATTATTATTTACTGACTTTTATTATCCAATCAAAAACTATGGAAGAAATGAAGTTGTCTATTTAATTATGTCAACCATCCGTGTGATATGCACAGTCAAACACCACTGAGACCTCATCGAGCTTTACCGGTTTTCTTCAAAGTTCGAGATACTCGATGGCTGAAACGTGGCTTTGATACCTCACAACACGAGTTTGAGCACTACTGGAAATCCCCTTTTTGGAGTTACGCCTGCCTTACTCTATTTCCTAACTTGAGTTCAGGGCTCATATTCTCTCTTGGTCGTATTAGATGTTTGATTAAACACTGATTACATACTTTGTGTCTCATTTTAACACCACCTCAAATGTTATTCGATGTACATTCATTAGTATGAATAAAACGTATAACTAAATATCTAATTAGTGTGTGTATGAGTTTTTGTTTATTAATTGTTACATGAAATAATAATAATAATAATAATAATAATAATAATTCAGAAATAACCAAAATATTTTATCATAGAATACTAGAAATTTCATAATCAGAAAATAAATATTTTTTTAATACAAAATTTGGCTCAGTTAAAAGTTGATCTGTGATTAAGATTATTTTTTAGTTTATATTTTCCCGTCCACGTGTGTGTGTGTGTGTGTGTGTGTGTGTTTTGGGGCTTGTTTCGCCTCCGTAACATCAAAGATCATGTGACGGAAGGAGCCAACACCTTTACGTGGGATCCTAACCACGGGTCGCTACATCATCTGAACGCAGATGACGGTCATCCATCCAACTACTACCCCGACTCAATGTCGCTTAACTTCGCTGATCAAAAATGAACAGTGTCGTGGCATTTTTTGTTTGAAATCTTAACATTTCAGAGCAATGGTCTACAGAGGGTTAATTTGTTACAAAGTTGAACTTGGATCTGGATCTTTAGGTTTTAATATTAACCCTTTACCGCATGAATTTTTTGTAGGGTTAAGTTATAAATGCGTGTATTTGACAGGTTACAAATTCGTCCGTTTAAGCAGTAAAGGATTAAAAAAACGGCTGTGGCTAACGGAAGGATTTTCGGTACTACTATAGCGTGATTCCTACCGGTGACTTCGATACTTATAGGGTGATTCCTACCCGTTTTGGTTCGAAACTACAGTACTGTAGAGTGTGATTCCTATCCAAAGTATAAATGAAAATATAATAAATATAAAATGCTATTTATTATTCAATTTTATTTATTTAAAAAATAGTTTCGGTGCTACTATAGTATGTGGTCTACCTACGATTGGTTAGGTTTAGTCACGATATTTTCGTTAAACTAACGAAAATATCATGACTAAACCTAACCAATCGTCAAGGGCGATGGACATTGGAATGTAAACAAGCAATTAGTAAACAAGGTAAGAAGCTATAATTAAAAGGTAGACCGCCGAATCGAGGTAGGAATCACGCTATAGTAGCACCGGATTTTCTATGAAGTGATGGAAATTCGGTTCTCGTGTAGTAATTATTATCACTAAGTTAATCTGAATTTGTTAATCTATATACAATCTTATTTTTAACAGTACAACGAGAAGCCTTCTTGATACTGAATCATAAAGGGTGCTACTGTAGTATGCGGTCTACCTACGATTCGGCGGTCTACCTACGATTCGGCGGTCTACCTTTTAATTATAGCTTCTTATCTTCTTATTATTTTATTATTAGGTTAATTGTACGCCCTTGACGATTGGTTAGGTTAAGTCGTGATATTTTCGTTAAAACTAACGAAATATCACGACTTAACCTAACCAATCATCAAGGGTGTACTGTAGTATGCAGTCTACCGTTAAGTATGCGGTAGTAGTATGTTTAACTTCTTTAATAATTCCTTAATTGTGTAAATTAAATTATAATTCCTTTCAATTCATTTTCAATTCATTTTAAATATTTTGAACGGTAGACCGCATACTACAGTAGAAACTTAACGGTAGACCGCATACTACAGTAGCACCTCATAAAGTCTGTTTACCATCCCTCAGAGGACCTATGAAGGTAATTTTATCTTAACAAACATGACTATAGCCGTGTTTATTTATTTATTTGTTTTTCTTTCTGTTCAAAACTGTTCAAAATGTTTAAAGCACAGCTTTCCATCCAATTATTCCACAGAATGGCGGAATTTCATCAATCTGTAGAGCTAATTTATCTTTCTTTTGGCAACTGTTTTCGTTCATTTGAAATTTAAATAAGACATAAATTAAGCCTATTTTCGACTTAGTTACGTTCAAACTTGAAATCTGAAAATCTGAAATCTCTAAAATTCGATTTTTATATTAGAATTTCTGGAGCTATTGAAGAATAGGGACCCCAGCCTTCTTTAGTTAGGCTTATAAGGCTAACTAACGAAAATATCACGACCTAACCTAACCAATCGTTAGGTTAACTTACGCCCTTGACGATTGGTTAGGTTAAGTCAAGATCTTTTCGTTAGTTAGCCTTATAAGGCTAATTAAAGAAGGCTTGGGGCCCTGATCATCAGGTGATCCGAATTTCTTTATTTAATTCTAACTCAACTACCACATATTAAATTATGCTCATTACATATAAGGAAATTTCTAAATTTACAAGTCACTCACCGGGTTCGAATCGATATCCTTGAAACCTTTCAGTAATGTACAGGGTCATTTTCTCATTACCCCACCATGCGTACCCTAACATATTGGGAATTTAGAAAATTTGCTCAGCATTTCAACTTAATTATTAAACGACCTTTTTAGTTAAAAAAAATGTATTTACATTTAAAAATTTTATATTCAGAAAAAATAAAAAATGCATTTTTTTGGAAACTAAAACAACCAATATTAATTCTCGATGGATAAATTATTTATACAGGATGTTCCAGAAGTCTTGGAGGGGTTTTATTTGGCTGTAACTTTTTTCTTTTTTGATTAATTTATTTTTTTTCCTTTTTCAATTAAAGTACCCTTGCTGCGATGGAATCCTGGACAGTGCAACAAAGAGTGGCTACTGTGGAACTTTATTTGACAAACAACTCTTCCATCATTGCCGCTCAAAGAGCGTTTAAATTAAAATTTAACGCACGTTCTGCTCCTTCTGATCGAGCTATTCGACGGCACGTCGCTAAATTCCATATGGGAAAGGGTCAGGGAGACGAACCACGGACTGGGCGTCCTCAGACAAACCGAAGTCCAATTCGGGTTGAGATGGTTCGTGAAAGCGTTGAGGAAAATCCACAACAGTCCGACGACGCAGCCGGGAATTAAAAAGTTCAAGAAGTTCCTTACATCGAATTTTAAGAGAGGATATCAATCTTTACTCGTACAAAATTCAAATTGCTCAAGAAATTAAACCACAAGATCATCAGAGTCGGATAACGTACGCTAATGCAATTTTAGATTTACGCAGTGAAACTGAAGATTTTCGCCAGATATTAAATTTGTAATTAAAATCGCAATAAATATATTTTCAAGTGTTACAAACCTTTTTTTATTTGATCCCCAAACAAAAAAGTTATAGCCAAATAAAACCCCTCCAAGACTTCTGGGACACCCTTTAGCAGGGGTTCCCAACCTTTTTTCGGCTGCGTATCCCTCGATGGCTTCGTCAAATGCCCCGTACCACCCCTTTACTAAAAATTGTTCAAACGACGGTGTACATCGTCTTTTGAGAGTACTTTTCCATGTGAAAGTTAGTTTCAAAGCAGGATGCCGCGTACCCCCATTTGGGAACCCCTGATTTATATTGTAGGTACATTAAAGAACGAAAACATTCTCCCTTATTCAAAGGAAGTAACAGAGCAATGCCTAAGAATTATCGTCTAGTTTTCAATGGGTAATTAGAGACAAAATTACTCACAATTTCTAAAAAATAATTTATATACTCCAAACCAACATGGCTTCAAGGGTGGAAGATCATGCCTATCACAGTTATTAGGCCACCAAGAGAAAATTCTGGAAACATTGTATCGAAGTCAAAATATACAGGGTGGGCCGTAAGTTTCCATACATAGGAAAAATAAACATTTTTTTATGGACAACCATTTTTATTTATATAATATGCTCTACATGGTTGCCATTGTTTTGAAAACACATTTCAATACGTGTTCCCCACTGTTGATGAACACGCATTAGCACAGTTGACGTTATGCTTGTAATGGTGTTGGTGATACGTTCCTTTAGATGATTTATGTCTCGTATCTTTTCCTGATACACCATGGCCTTCAAGTGCCCCCAAAGATAGAAATCAAGGGGGGGTGAGATCTGGGGATCTGGGAGGCCACTCCACAGGACCACGCCGACCAATCCAAGCATCCGGAAACTGCTGATCCAAATACCAACGCACGTGAAGACCATAATTTAAATTTTCCTATGTATGGAAACTTACGGCCCACCCTGTATATTTTGACTTCGATACAATGTTTCCAGAATTTTCTCTTGGTGGCCTAATAACTGTGATAGGCATGATCTTCCACCCTTGAAGCCATGTTGCTAAGGCTTTCAATAAATGTGATCATGGAATTATTGCACACCAACTTAAAAATACAGGTATTACTGGAAAGCTGGGACGATGGATATTTAATTTTCTAACTCAAAGAATGTTAGTAAATAGAGTTAAATCCGAAATCTCAGAAGTGGCTAATTATGTCCCATAAGATGCAGTATTATCTCCCTTGCCGTTTATAATAATGATTGCAGACAGGTTCAGAAATTAAAAACAGAGTCGTATAGTGTTTCGCGGACGACACAAAGATATGCAAGGAAATATCAAATGAAGGTGACATAGAAAAATTACAAAGCGACCATTGAAACATTGTTCTGGTGGGCAGAAGACAACAATATGAAATTCAACGAAGAAAAATTCAAATTCATAAGATATTGTAACAACAAGGCGCTACATGATAAAGGGTATAAAACACACAAGACAAACTAGTCAGGATCTTGCAGTCATAATATCATCAGATGAACAGTTCAGGAAACACTTATAAGATTAAAATTACAACAATTTGGAAAATAATGGGAATTATCTGGAGGAGCTTCCACAGCAGAAAAGCAAACATTATGCTAAAATTATGGGAGAATTTAGTCATACCAATAATTGAGTATTGCTCCGTACTCTGTACAAGCCTATACAGAAAACGAAACATGGCAGACATAGAATCCATCTAAAGGACTTTACGTCTAAAATAGAGGAAACGAAAGATAAGGCTTTTACGTCTAAGATAGAGGAAACGAAAGATAAGGCTTTTACGTCGAAGATGGAGGAAACGAAAGATAAGGCTTTTACGTCTAAGTGAGGAAACGAAAGATGAAGACTACTGGTCACGACTATAATCCCTGAAACTGTACTCCTGGAAGAGACATGAGTGATACATAGTAACATACCCGTGCAAAAAATTCGCGGGATACGTCTCAACTTTATAAATGAGATAACAGTACACTGTAATAAGAGAAGCAGTAGAGTCTGTACTATTCCAGGAGCCACGCAAACGAAATGGAAAATATTCTCGGGAACGAGGCTAAGACTCTTTAATGTGATGCCGTAAATACTGAGGAACCTCCAGCACAGCAATCTAAATATATTCAAGACCAGCTATGGTAGCTAGCAACGAGGGCAGGATGAGACAGATGAAAGCAACTCTCTCCTCCATCAAATCATCAAATCCGCAAATGATGTGGGATTTGCAGAGGGGTCTGTCCTGAATCGTCCTTAGAAGACACCTAAAGTAACATAAAGTACTAAAGTAATATATATATATATATTATATATATATATATATATATATATATATACTTTATATATATGTATTTGAGATGGGCGTATTCCTTGGGAATCTCAATCGGAATATAAAGGTAATAACCAAGACGATGCTTAAAATCATGATTTAATGATAAACGTTTCGGGAAAATATCCCATCATCAGTATTAATATATAACTCAAAATTAAAATTAAAAACAAATTTCATTATAAAATTAAACAATTTATAACACTAAAACTAAAACCCAAAACACACCACTCACACACACACACACACACACACACACACATATATATCTCTATCTATATATATATATATATAGATATATATAGATATATATATAGATATAGATATATAGATATAGATATACACACGGGGCTCCAAAAATCTTAGCCCCCCCGCCCATGGCCTAAACCATTAGAGGTACAATAAAACTAAACATACAGGGGTTGGACAAAATAATATGAAACACCTTGATAAATGGCGTTTTTTTAATATGGAGTTGGTCCTCCTTTAGCGGCAATAACAGCTGCAATGCGTCAGGGAATTGATTCATACAGCTTTTGGACAGTGGCTAGAGGAATCCTGAGCCATTCTTCGAGCAAACCCTGCTCCAGTTCCTCCAAAGACGCCGGCGGTGGGAATCGGCTTCTGACCTGCTGCTCCAACTGACACCACAGATGCTCGATAATGTTAAGATCCGGGGATTGTGGAGGCCAATCCAAGCGTTCTACTTCACTAACATGCTCTTCAAACCAGTTTTTAACGACCCCAGCGGTGTGGATTGGTGCATTATCATCCTGGAAGACGGCGCCGCCATTGGGAAACAGCGTTTGGACCATGGGATGGACCTGGTCAGCCAATTTTGACAGATGGACCTGGGAGTTAACCCTACCATGCAGTACTACAGCCAGAGCTGGGCAATACATACATTGAATGTATTTAAATACTAAATACTAAATACATGGAAGAAATGTATTTAAATACTAAATACTAAATACATTTTACGAATGTATTTAGATACTAAATACAAAATACATCAATTGTATTTAAATACATTTGTAAATACATACAATTTCAACATATGCATTCACTAATTCATGAGTAACAACAATATAAAATGCTTGATAAAGGATAAAGAAATAGTACAATCTAATTTCCGATTATATATTTCCCTTTTTAGAACAAAACAAAAACAAAAGAACTTAGAACTTACGATGTTCAACCAGTGACATATTATACTCATTATATCATTGCAAAATGAGTAACAATTAATGAGTAGATGAGACATAAACGTAAACATAAGACGTAAACATAAACATAAGGCACCTTACGAATTCTCTTTTATTTCACGGTTGCTGCGGATCAAAACCAATCTTTCAAAAATTTTGTCTGAAAGAGAGTTTCTTTTGGGAGTCAAAGTGATTCCCGCGAATGAGAATATTCGCTCTACCGGTGCCGAAGATGGTAATGTCGTGTTATAGCGGAGGAACAGTCTTTTTATGAGAGGATGTTTTCCCAAACTGTTAAAACATGAACCATGCTGTACTACACTGTCGACGCGTCGTACTGTGCTAGTACAGAACGTGTATTAAACCAGTAAAAGTATTTACATTTTTATATTTTCAGTATTTAAATACATTTTATTTAAATACTCATTAAAGTATTTAAATACTATATTTAAATACATGAAAAACAATGTATTTATAAATACAGTTCTAAATACACAAATGTATTTAAATACGTATTTAAATACAAATGTATTTAAATACTGCCCAGCTCTGACTACAGCTGGGCCAAGAGTATTCCACGATATTGCTGCCCAAACCATCACAGATCCGCCTCCATGCTTAACGGTTGGGGTCAGGCAGTCGGGGTCATAAGCATCTTTAGGCTGTCTCCAGACGTAAACTCGACCGGAACATGGAAATAGCGTAAAGGAGGATTCGTCGTAGTAGACTACATTCTTCCACCGGTCCATTGACCAATTCTTATGGTCATTACACCTTTTTCTGCGCCGCTCAATGTTGATGTGCGAAAGGAAGGGTTTGGCAATTGCAGCCCTCCCATGGTATCCAGCTCCATGGAGCTCGCGACGTACAGTTCTGGTCGATACCGGGCTTGCAAGATGCTGGTTAAGCTCTGCAGTCACTTTTGGAGCTGTGGTCTTATGGTTCTTTGTCACAATGCGCTTTAGCACCCGGCGGTCTCGATCACACAGCTTCTTCTTGCGTCCACTATTGCATTTGTCGGTGCTTGTCTTTCCATGGTTTTGGTATGCAGACATGACCATAGAGACAGTTCCTCTGGATACATTGAACATCTGAGCGGTTTTCGTCACCGATGCACCAGCCATCCGCGCTCCGACAATTTGCCCTCTTTGGAAGTCTGACAGGTCTTTCATAACTGCTAATTCATAATTCACTCAGATCTGTAAAACAACGTGAGGGTTATAACATGACGTATACACTCTCTGTTACGCATTTAAATAGGTTTGCCAGTCATTTGACCGTTTACTTTGTGTCTGAGCAGTCCGTAAAGATAACCGGTGAAATCGGCGGGTGTTCATATTATTTTGTCTAACCCCTGTACCTTACAAAGAGAATTTAATCCTGCATTTAATGAAACAATTAAAACTTGGTGTTCCCGCCATTGGCTTCCAAGACAGCCTGAATTCGCTTTGCGTAACTTGCCAAAAGTGATGTGAATAGATCTTGATCGTTACGCAAATTTGCTTAAACAGTTTCAATGTGTTGCGTCATTGTATCCTTCGAAAATCGATTTGCTGCAGGTTCTTCAAACAAGAGACATTCAACCTCGTCCTTTATAACTGATCCAATGTGTTCACAGACGTTCAGGTCAGGAGAATTTCCTGGCCGTTCTTCATTTCCAAAGAAATCGATCTCATGGTTCCGCAACAACTGTTGAGTGGCTAATGCCTTAAAGCAGGGGGCCTTGTCGTGCAGAAGTGCGACCTCATCGACATCCATAACATTGTTTGGGTTTCTTAGAAAAGGAATGACATGCTGGGATAGAATAATATCACGAAAATACTGTCCATCCCAACTCTGACCATTTGGCTTCAGCACCCACATGATCTTCTTTGCAGTGAACAAAACAAACACACCAACACAGTCTGGACTTTTTAATAATTCGCGATAATGTTCATTGTCATCGATTTCATCTGGTGTTGTGGCCCACAATCGATCATTTTGGTAGTTAGGCCGACCTGTTACGTAAACAAAAAATTCATCGGAGACAGCTAAATGCATGAAATCATCCACATCCCAATCTTCAAGATAATGGGCAAACCACATTCTGTCATCGATGTTAAGTTGAGTTTTTCTTGGCTTTGGAAGTTCATGTCAAGAATTTAAACCTTGCCTATGACGCTATGACGGTACAGTCGAATGATCTCACCACTAACGACCTTTCCTCTCAACACTTCGATCTCTCTAGAAAGTTTAGCACAGCTGTTTTTCCGCTTACGCGTACCGCTTTCAATGATGTCCTTTGTTTCCTGAGAGAGTGGCAAATTTGGGCGCCCAGATTTGGTTGTATCCATTTCACATTCATCCAAAGTTTTATTCCAATTTCTTTTGACGAAGTCCTCACTTCTTCGCAATTTTTGGCAACCCATGAACGTGTTATAAAGGTGGTGGCTCCAGCATCACGAGCTTCCCGAAATGTTATTGCTCGTATGCGATTCTATCACACGTTGCCTCTCCGAATCACCAATTAATTGAGAAGCCATTATATTACTTTATCAGCTAGGTAATTTTAATACCTGCAATAATAAAGAATTTTAGATATTTTTTTAATCACTAAAAACTATTTCGATATAGTAACATGTAAGCTGCAAAATGGGGGGGGGGGGGGGAGCTAAGGTTTTTTGGACCAGTGATGTAGGTCTCGAGATCGGTCCTCGGTCTCGAGACCCAATTTGCAGATCTCGATCTCGATCTCGGTCTCCGCTATTTAGATCTCGGTCTCGATCTCGGTCTCGATAACGCGGTCTCGGTTTTCTCCCCGAGACCTTTCGATACCTTTCGAGACCGTAATGAAAAATATGTTATTGGCATACTCATGATGGTGGCTTGGTTGAAAGACACAATCAGAATGTTTGAAAGTTTGTAAAGTAAGTGGATGTTGATTAATGTTTTATATATATATATATATAATATATCTATATAATATATATATATATTATATATTATTTAGACCTTATGCTAATTGCCATGCCTCTGTTTATAGTACCGATATGTCCAATTATTTTCATAAAAATGGTGTTGGAAAAAAAATGCTATTCAGAAACTCAAGCACGGAGAATGAGCAGATACAGAGAGACAGCGCTCATTCTCACAGCAGCGATGACGAAATAAAACAGAGTCAAACCAAAGTTCCGAGACTAATGGCAAAATATCAAAGCTATCGGTCCAAAGAAGAAGAACGTTGAAACTGGGAAGATTTTGAACCGCAGGGAACAGTTGCGGCGTACCTCTTAGAGGCGATGAATCTCATATTTTAGACAACTGCTCTCCAATAAAGTTTTGGCACCAGAAAAGGGATAAATTCCCATCACTGCCCAATATTGCTATGACTGTTTTAACAGTGCCTGCCTCTAGTGCTCCAATTGAGCGTGTATTTTAGCCATGGAGGCATAATAATGAGGCCCCACAGAAGTCGAACTTCAGCAGATCTTCTGAGCATGCTGATGTTCCTTAAGTGTAATGAGCACCTATCATGCTTTAAATAAATGCACAAGTCAAACTGGGTAGTGGGTACGTTCATTAAACCTTCTGTAACAGATATAAAAGTAAATAAATAAAAAGTATGTATATATATATATATTATATATATATATATATATATATATATATATATATATTCATTTGTCAATTTATAGACTACACTTTTTGCATTCAACACACTACATCTGAGAAAGTAATTATTAGTTTATTATATACTTAACATAGTCTAATTTCCATAGTAGTGTAAAACAAATTGAAAGGGCATGAGCTTGGTCTCGATCTCGACCTCGGTCTCGAATTTTAAGGGTCTCGATCTCGGAAGGTAGATCTCGATCTCGAACCTTTGATCTCGGTCTCGATCTTGGTCTCACAGGATCAGGTCTCGGTCTCGGTCTCAGTCTCGGACTTGGTGGTCTCGACTACATCACTGTTTGGAACCCATTATATATATACATATACACACACACACACACACACACACACACAATATATATATATATATATATATATATATAATATATATATATATATATATATATATACACACACACTACACACACACACACACACACATATATATATATATATATATTATATATATTATATATATATATATATATATATATATACATATACATTCAACCAACTGAAAGAACACGCAGTATAAATAACGTAAAGAACGACATTTTCTTCTGCTTTCTCTTTAAGTTCTTAATTTTATGTTGGAAAGAAATGTTTTTTTACCAATGAGGGCGCAACACTTCATTTTAATAATAATTCAATTAAAAATCTTCAGAAAATATTTTCGAAAATGAACATTTGAATCTTGAACGATCTCAAATCATACGAAGGCTTATCAAGAACATTTTTTTTTAATAAATTACGGAGTTTAGCTTAACTTAACTTAACTTAGGTTTATAAATGTATTTGTGTTATATGGCTTATGGGATGAACGTAGCGATAATAAGGAAAATATAAGCAATTTTCTACATAAGCGTGAAATCCTATAATATTACGTTTACTAAAGAAAATAAAACCGGCTTACATTTAATAAATGTTACGTTCCAATCCTTTCTCTTGAATGGCATTACTCCCCCCCCCCCCATGCGTTTCCCAAGGAGAAATCAGACTCTTCACTCCCCCCCCCCCCATGCGTTTCCCAAGGAGAAATCAGACTCTTCACTCCCCCCCCCCCATGCGTTTCCCAAGGAGAAATCAGACTCTTCACTCCCCCCCCCCCATGCGTTTCCCAAGGAGAAATCAGACTCTTCACTCCCCCCCCCCCATGTAATTTCTACAGCTGAAAACCTTGCTATGTATTATAACCACTAATGCATTTCGTATTGAATACTAATTCGACTAATACTAATATTATATATATATATATATATATTCTTTCTTTTTCTTGCTCCTAAATAATAATAATAATAATAATAATAATAATAATAATAATAATAATAAAGCTAGATAGTGATTAGAAGGTGATTGAGTTCATTGGTTTACTTGCATCGTGTTGAATATATGGTTTGTTTTAAAGGTTTTTAAACTTTTTTTTCTTTTGTTTTCGAGATTACAATGGCGTTCCATTAGAAGATTGGAGCCACGCTTTGACTTTACAGCCTATTTGTTGAAAAAGGTGAAAACGTGCTCAAATGAAAATTCTAATGAAAAGAATCCACGAGAGACCTTTTAATTGGTCATTTTACGTTGTCTTTCCTCGCTCGAAAAGTAGGTAGGAAAGTATGTAGGTATGTATGTATATACATACATTCATTGTTTTTTGTTTGTTTTTGTGTTTTGTTTTGTTTTTGCGTCAATTTAAAAGATGTTGAAAATTGCGCGTCTTTTTCTGTGAAATATTTTCGACTGTATTTTTATTTTTGTTTTTATTTTTCATTTCGCCTTCCAGATTTTTCTAATTTGACTTCTATTTTCGCTCATTCTTATTCTTCTTATTATTATTATTATTGCTAGTATTATTATAATTATTATTATTAATAGTAGTATTACTGCACATAAAACTACGCATATTTAAGTGAACGCATTAAGGTTCTTTTGATTTTGATGGCCTACTACATGAAGTAAGTTATCTTTATATCGGTTTACAGTGAATGCATTCTTCTGAATGGAATATTAGAATTTCAACTAATGTATTTTTAATGCAATTTTCTCAAAAACTCTCTCCAATATTTATTCTTCGTTCGATTTTGCCTTTCCACTTTAATTAAATTTCCAGAACAAAGTTCTATCTTTGGAGGCAATTATTCCTGCATTTGCCAGACTACTCATTGTTCGGAATAAGAGAAAAAATAAGTGTATTCATGAAACACACACACACACACACACACACACACACACACACATTTTATTGATAAATATACAATGATCTCGGTGACAGCTTTGGTTATTAATTTCTAAGTTGTTTAAAGGCAGTTTAAAAGTTTGGATCAAGTAAAGATAATCCCTCCCAGGTCACACTAGTAAAGCAAATCCCTCCCAAAAATGACCAAGTAAAGATAATCCCTCCCAGAAAGTAAAGTAAAGTGAAGCAGTCTGACATAAGGATAAAAATTAAGAGAATCTTTTTTTTAAAAATGATTTATTTGAAAACAAAATTTATTAAAATTCATTTATTACAATGGATCAAGTAAAGATAAGCACCCCAAACTTTTTTAGTTAGCTTTATAAGGCTAACTAACGAAAATATCACGACTTAACCTAACCAATCGTTAGGTCAACTGTACGCCCTTGACGATTGGTTAGGTTAGGTCGTGATATTTTCGTTAGTTAGCCTTATAAAGCTAACTAAAAAAGGTTGGGGGTGCTTAACTTTACTTGATCCAAAGACTTTAATTAAAGCGGTATTGCGGTATTGCGGTAAAGCGGTATTACCAACTTTACCAAGTAAAGATGATCCCTCCCAAAAAATGATCAAGTAAAGATAGTCCCTCCTTTTCTGTTGGGAGGGATTATCTTTACTTGATCCAAAAGTTTAAAACACAACCTTTTAATCGTATTCTAAAAAAAAAAAAAAAAGCAATTGGCGGCTGAACGACTGACTGTCAGTCACACATATGTCAACGTAATCACAAATGATTTAAAATTTTTAAGCAAAATAACTTACATATAGGTCTTACCTAACACGCAGATAAATTAAAATATTAGTTGGTCGAATAATTTATTGTTTATTGCAAATATCTTAAAGGGGCTCACCCTTCTGGGGTGCAATAGAAACTAAAACTAAATAAATTCTCAAATTGTTTCATTAAAAACATTCAATAAATTCCACGAATTTATTGACGAATTTATTGAGTACACCTCATATATATATATATATATAATATATATATATATATATATATAAGTTTGTTTCTGCCCGAATTGTTCCTTTTGACCTTAGACCTACAGCTTAATGTGAAATGCAAACCACAACCTACCAAAGAAAGAAATTACAAAGTCTTCGCCTGGACTCAGGCAGTTAGGGGAGGGGGATTAAGGGCTGAAATGGGGGGATACAGGGAAGAAAAAAGGTTGGGAGAGTAGTCTTGAGGAATATACAGTGTGTGTGTATATATATATATATATATATATATAATATATATTGCTGCAATGAAAAATATGATTAAACGCGATCAAAAGGATTTACATCCGTCGTTCGGGTTGGATCACGTACGAGGTTAATTGAAATTCCTTTAAAGCCTGATATACATACTGTATATATATGAGAAGTGTGTTTTCCACACTTCCTTTCGCTTGGCCCTAACACTTCCACATTCCAATTTACTTTACAAACGAGCCTGGGCCAATTCGTCAAACTACAGGGTGGCCACAAAGTCTGGAAACATAGGTTATATTACGATAATTCTCTTTCTTCGTTGTACATTATCTAATAAATCCTTAATACGATCCTATGTTTCCAGACTTTATGGTCACCCTGTATATTCAGATTGGGCCATGACATTCCTTAGACCCAGAAATAATTGTTTTTAGTGAAGTAAAACAGTTTTAATACTTGAAATCTATAAAATATTTACACAAAAGTCTACAAATAACTTTACTGTTAGAAAAGAGTTACATGAGTCCTGGTTAGGTTAGATTACACTAGTTTAGATCATTTTATGTTAATTGCAGGTAGGTTAGCTAGTACCTCATTACTTGAAGACACAGAAAACCCCATTCCAGCCCGTAGTATGAAATTTATTATTACACCCTACTCAGTTTGATGGCACTGAGATAAATGTTTGGGGGTTGTTGAACGTTCTTTGTAACATCTAAGACAAGGGTTCGAGAACCTGCAACTCAGAAGACCATGGTGGCTACTGGCTCACCAGTTCTAAATTCCCTGGGTTTTCCAGGTTTTCCAGGCAAATGTTCAGGAAATTCGAGAGTAGTAGTACTGTACATATTCTTGCATCTGGCCCCTGCCCCGGTCTACTGTTCCGGTGTGAGTTTGTACTTTTTCAGTGTTCCCCTTTTTATGCGTTTCTTTTTTATTCTTTGGAATACTTTTAGTATGACATGGGAATTATGGGAATTGAGAACGTGTCACTAATTCTCCAAGATGCTATTTTACCTTGTCAACCGATGTCAACTCTGGTGAATGTTATTTTATCCAGAGCAGAAACAAAATTTCCGTGAGTTTTCCAGGTTTTCCAGACTAATTTTGAAAATCCCTGAGTTTTTCGTGTTCTCCATGTTTTCCAGGTCAGTAGCTATCATGATTAGACCCAAATTTGTTACTTTTCAATTCTAAATACTTATCAAGTATTTGACTAATAATAATTTTTTTTTAAAAATATATAAATTGAACAAATATGAATAATAACAATACAGTGTGTTTATTTAAGATATTAATATTGATGTTAATATATTATTACCATTATTAGTACCTACTATTATTTTAATATTTATTATCATTAATATAAGATAGACAAGTTCCTTATATTAATTTATTTATGTATGTAGCGTTAGCCCATGTAAGTGCGGTTATTGTATTATTATCATTGTAAAACAATAACAAATGTCTTTATACCTGCGGATCTTTATTCCTCACAAAGGTTTGATTAGTTTAGGTTAGGTTAGGTTAAGTTAGATTAGCGATTACCTCACTACGGTATTTACTGGGTTAACAGAAAACACCCTTCCAGCCCTCAACTGCGTCCCAAACACTTATCACGCCCTTCTCAGTTCGACTAAAGTTAGGTGAAGTTAAATTACATTTGGTTAATTAGATTTTTAGATATATGAATCTAAAAAAATCGGTACCTGACTTATGCAGAGATGTGTATGTGTGTATGTGTGTGTGTGTGTGTGTGTGTGTGTGTGTGTGTGTGTGTGTGTGAAGGTCGGGCAAAAGTGTAGATTTAATACTAGAAGCAAATTTCACTTACAAAATTACAGATATTTGAACGTATATGGAAAAATGAATGAAAATACAGTATGAATAATGTCAAGATACTCTCATCTTCTTTCAAGAGTCAGAGCAAATATCTTAAATGAGAGAAAGTAGGGAGTCGAGTTCAAAAGAATGATAATAAAGAACCAACGCTCAAAGCAGAGAGAAAGAGGTAAAAAATAATTTTTAAACTAATGTTAATATTCTCCTTGTAGGTTAAGTGTAGAATTCTTCATGTTTTATTCCCGAAGTTTAGTTTGTTTACAACTGCCGAAATATATAAAGAACTGATTTCACTTATAAATTAAAATTGTCACAAAGTGACTCTTTTATATATATATACACAGAGGGTGTTTCACAACCGGTCTGCCATACTTTGAGGGTGTGATTTTGGGGTTGATATCGAGTGAAAAAGTTAATACAACGTAGGTGCTATTTCCAACAGTTGCGGAGCTACGGACGTTTTAAGATGTGCAAACAACAAATCCCTACTTGTGTGTAATTCGATAGATGGCAGCACTGGTGGTACTTTCGGTTTACGAAGTTACCACTACTAACCACTACCACTACCTAACCCCGTTAGATTTCTTTTTATGGGGCCTTATGAAAGAGATGGTCTACAAGACCAAAGTACAAACGAGAGAGGAACTCTTGCGTCGGATTATGGATGCCGCTGCTTATATACGAGAACACCCCGAAATGATTCAATGGGCAGTGGACTCTTGTTTGGAACGAGCAAGGCTGTGCAATGAAAACCGAAGCGGACATTTTGAACATTTATAAGGTGTATCTCATAAAATGTAGCAATAAATACATGAAGTTAATACTCTCATTTATTTTTTCCGTGCAACTTAAAACGTCCGTAGCTCCGCAACGGTTGGAAATAGCACCGATGTTGTATTAACTTTTTTACTCGATATCAGCCCCCAAATCACCCGCCCCCCCGCAAAGTATGGTAGACCGGTTATTGTTACATACCTTTTCAAATGTCTCGGTTCGTTTGTTTTGATTCGTGTTTCATAATTTCGGATTAATTTAACTACACCATTTTGCTACTTTTAGACAGGAATAATTATCAACCGAAGTTCATAGTTTGGTTAATGCCTTAACTAATGCATTAATAGGCTTTTATAGGCTTTTGTTGTTGGTGGAAGTTAATTTTATTAAAATTCCCAAAAAATGAGCATTTCTACTTACGTACAACCACAACATTATCAGCCATACATGGAATACTTCCACACGTGTCTTCACATCACAGTGAACTGAATAAAAGCAAATTCAACAAACATATTTTTTGGTTTTCGCGTCTCAAAAAGTTTTGTAAAGATTTGGATGTTTATGTTGTGCATTTGAAATCTGAAGAAATTTGTAGAAGGCAAATAGTATTTATAAATATTCTGAAAGTAAACTTCTTAAGAGTTATCCTAGCATGAATGTCTCTCAGTTTAAAATGTACTTTTCTAAAGAGCTCAGGCTTTTATTTATGTACATGCTATGTTGCACATTAAAGGACTGTATCACTGAAGAAAATTTGGAGCAAGTGTAGTTTACGTCCCCCTGACGCAAAAGGGGACACAAACTACACTAGGTCAAAGTTGGGGAACGTAAACTACACTAGGATCTTTAGGAGACATTTTTCAAAGCAATCCATCAAATTAAACGTCAAAACTAACGAAAATATTACGGCTTAACCAAACCAATCGTCAATTTATACATATAATATATATATATATATATATATATATATATATATATATATATATATATATATATATATCAGGTCATCCCATAAGTAATGTCGCTTTTTACGATAGATTAAGTTTAAACTAGTCCTACTCGGTTTAAACATAAATTTTCCGAAGGTTATATCTAAGAGGAGATCTATCGTGTTTCGCTACATACTTTACAGACCTTTACCAGTGAAGACGTGTGTTTTGCTTTATGTGAACTCCTCATAAACATGGCGGTATCGGAAGAGCATATCAGGCATACTTTACGAGTTCAAAAAAGGGAATAGTGCTACTGAAGCAACGCGAAACATTCAGGACGTTTATGGCAACGACATTCTGCATGTGAGGAAATGTCAAAGATGGTTTCAAAAGTTTAGGAATGGTGACTGCTGTTTGACAGATGCAGCACGCTCTGGACGCTGGACGCCCTGCTGAGTTTGATGATGACCTGCTGTTAGCCGCACTTGAAGAAGACTGTTCAACAACTGTCGAAGAATTGGCCCAGAAACTCAATTCATCCCCGTCCACCATCCATCGACATTTGCAACAACTCGGGAAAGTGCCTAAGTTAGGAAAATGGGTGCCACATGAATTGTCGGTCAACAATCTGAGGGTGCGGGTAAACATTAGCACAGCTCTTCATTCCCGTGAACTCCAAGATCCGTTTTTGCACCGTTTAGTGACTGGTGATGAAAAGTGGATACTGTACCAGAATGTTAAGCGCCGTCGACAGTGGGTTTGTGCCGGAGAACCAGCGACACCACAGCCAAAACCAAATCTTCACCCTCGGAAGGTGTTGCTTAGTGTTTGGTGGGATAAAGGTGGTGTAATACACGTTGAAACCTTACCACACAACCAATCAATCACCGCTCAAGTCTACTGTCAACAACTGGATCGATTGAACACTGCACTAAAAAAAAAGCGACCTTCTTTGGTTAATCGGAAAGGAATCGTGTTCCACCACGAAAACGCACGTCCTCATACCGCTCGGATCACTTCTGCAAAAATTGAGGAGCTTGGGTGGAAAAACTTCCACATCCTCCATATTCTGCAGACCTTGCGCCTTCAGATTATCATCTCTTCAGGAGTCTGCAAAACTATCTTGACGAGAAACAGTATACTTCTTTAGATGACCTGCACACCAGTCTTTGTACGTTTTTTGCCTCCAAACCACCTAAATTTTATAAACATTGCATTGAAAAGCTTGCAGGACGTTGGCAGAGTGTCATTGATTCCGATGGAAAATATATACTAGATTAAAAAGTTTCAGTTGAGTTTTTTTTTGTCCTTCAAATTCCGATCTAAAAAACCATATTACTTATGGGATGACCTGATATATATATAAATTGACGATTGGTTAAATTAAGTCGTAATATTTTCATTAGTTTTAACGTTTTATTTGATTAGGTATACGCGGACAAAGTTGGGGAATGCAAACTACAGTAGGATAATGTAGGGGGACGTAAACTACACTTGCTCCGAAAATTTTGGTAGTTTAGTTTTCTCTCTCTCTCTCTCTCTCTCTCTCTCTCTCTCTCTCTCTCTCTCGGTTTATGGTTGGTTACTTGTGTTAAACTACATAAAGCTTTGCTGAAGATGATGGGTTAGTTTAATCAGTGACATCTTAAGGGGAGGGCCCCAGCTAAACAGGAGTCCCACAATCGCGTGTTAAAAAATAAAAATAAAAATGTATATGGTACGTATATTTTGGTGTTATTTTGATATTCTACAGTATTTTATTTTAATCGTAAGAATTTGTAATAGAAAATTTGTAAATAAATTAATTGGTGAGGTGGTGTGCATTTGAACATATAAAGAAAGTTAAAAATTAAAAAAGAAGTAAAACATATTTCTAACTGACCCTCGACAACTGAACTGTTGTTTTTATTCCAGAGTTAAATTTAAAAAATCAAACGAACGTATACAAGTGGGGAGCATCAAAGAGAAAAAAAATGGCTGAAAAAAAAGGAAAACTTGAAAATTACCGAAATTAACACCATATTTCATCTTTACTGTTTAGCATCAACATCCACATCAGAATAAAATGTCCCCGACAGAGTAAATATTGCAACTGATTCACTAAGCTTAGAAACACCACCGCATCTTTGCTACATTTGAAACTGAAGAAAAATAACGCAAATTAATTGAATATAGAATTATTCTGCTGATCCCACTTTATGGCATCCTATTAATAATGAATTATGTTCTTGTTGGATAAGTAAATGTTCAGTACGTGCCCAAATCATAACTGCAGTTTAAGTAACTCTGCTCGTAGAAGGACTAAAAACAAGAACTAGAAACTTAGCGTAAACATTTTTTCACTGCGTATTCTGCGGAATGGGGAAACGGTTACTCGGAAATGGGTGTTGTATTCTCCATCGAAAGGACCCATATACTATTTCGATGTCGACTATTTTCACATAAATGCATGCCACTTAGCGCTCTTGGTTTTAATGAGTGTAAGCATGCAGAAGAGTGTATTGCTGAACACAAAAATAGTCTTGAACATCGAAACTGTATGGTAATTTACATTAATCGAAAAAATTAAACTTCTCAGATTGATTCGGAGTTAATGATTCAGTTAAAAAGTTAACAGTAGTATGGACGCAAAGTTTTGAACAGAATTGATGCAGTTCTCAAGTTCTTAGTTACAATAGGGCTCGCATTCCGAGGGAGTAATCAGACTATTGAATCGCTGCAAAATGGTAACTGTCTTAGAACTTTGGAATTAATAAGTACGTTTGATTCCTTTCCTTTTTAGCATATCAAAGGTATGGAAATGCTGGCAAAGGTATTCCATCATCATATTTGTTTGCGAACATCTGTGAAGAAATCATTGCTTTGATGGGTAAGAAAGTTTTATTGGTGATAGTCAGCGAATTGAAGAAAGCAAAATATTATTCCATCAGGGTAAATTCTACACCTGATGTGTGCCACTTAGATCAATTAACATTTATAGTACGATACGCAAAAAAATCAAGTACCAATAGAACGATTGCTTCAATTTATATCAATTCACAGTTATGGAGTTGGATATCTGACTGAAGTCGTTAATATTTTATCAGACGGGAGATTTATTGAACTGACTGTCGTGGTCACTCGTACGACAATGCATCAAATATGTCTGAGCACTATAAAGGGTTGCAGGCAAGGATGCAAAACTGAAATGAGTTAGCAATTTATGCTCTTGTGCCGGGCACTCGTTAAACTTCATTGGTGTACAAGGTGTTTCATGTACCGGACAAATAGTTAGTTTTTAATTTTATTAAAAAATTGTACACGTTCTTTGTGTAATCAGCTCATCGTTGGAATGTACTGGTATATTCTCTTGAACCAGACCATAAAGTTTTAAAGCGCCTATCTGACCCTAGATGATCAGCTCATGCAGACGCTATCAAAGCTTTATGCGGGAGCTACGAATTGATTAAAGCAGCCCTCGATAGCATAGAAAAAGGTACCAATCATCCACGAGATGTAAGATATGAAGCCTCAAGCCTTATTAAAAAATGGAAAAACTAAAAACAGTATTTTCAACAATTGTTTGGAATGAAATTCTTAATCGACTCAATGAGACGAGTAAAACTGTGCATAAAGAAAATATTGACTTGCAAGTAGTTATTAAAATCGTAAACCCATTAAAAATGTTCATACAAAACATGCGGGAACGATTTGACGAATGTGAGACAGCAAAAGAGAAAGCTGGGAATGTTCAGGCTGACTATGATGATACTAATAAGCGAATATAAAACGAAGTAAACGTTTAGCTTTCTTCATTTGAACTTCTGAAGAAACTTTTACCATGGAACCGAAAAATTTAAAATAGATACCTATTTACCCATTATAGACTCCTTAACAGATGGGTTATCACGACGAAATGAGGCATTTGAGAATATCTATAATAAATTCAAAATCTTTGGAAATCTAAAACAACTGGATCCAGAAGAAATAAAAGTTCAAACCGAAACCCTAAACTAAGCTTCATTTCATCCGAACGACTTAAATAATGAAGAATTGATTTGCGAATTAAATAAATTTAAGTATTATATATCAGACATAGAAGAGCCTACTATCGGCGCAATTTATTCTAAGATAAAGACGGATCTTCGGGAACCGACATTTCCAAATATGGAAATCGCTGCAAGAAGTTTTCATCAATTACGGTAACAAATTGTAGTGGGGAGTGCTCATTTTCGAAGCTAAAAACATTAAAAATGGACTTTTAAACAGCAATGCATCAAAACATAATAAATGTATTGTCTCTTATGAGCACTGATTCGGAGGTTATAAAATTCTCTGATATAATTAAGGATTTTTCTTTACAGAAATCTAGAAAACGATCTTATTGTGGTTGATTTTAGTGTAATCAACATTGTTTTTTTTTTTGTTAACTTCATTATATAAATTTGTTTTAAATTAATAAATGTATTTTGTTGCGTGTTTTTTGTTAATTTTATTATATAAAGATAAATCCTTTTTTTATTTTTTTTTATTTTTACAGTATGTCATAAGTAGGTACTTTCTGCGGAAGTATGGTGTGGCTAATCTTTGCATTTTGTTCGTCAGGATAGGATCCCCAAATTAAATATGTTCCAGGGGAGACAAAAGACCAGAAGACGGCCCTGCGTTTAATATGGGTTTCAAATGATGAATATACGTACAATGATTCCAAAATTTTTTGGTTTGTTTCTAACGTGGCAGTTGTAACAGTTTGTAATTATTAAAATGAAATGCGTGTGAATATTGTTTTGAACATGTAGACGAATATTCCGGTTTAGAAAGTGGGCGACCAGTTCCGTGAAATATAATTTTGTCTATCAACTTTTATTTTCAGCTGTAGGGCTGTTTGTCCTATATAACTGGTATTGCAACCAGAACACTTATAAAGATATACTAAGGAAAACGTAAGGTGTTTTAGTAACTGTTCTTTGTGATGTAATAAGTTTTGTTTGGAGAAAGGTTTCATTCATATAAATTTGAAACTACGTTGCGGATAGCTATTATTAAATGATTTAAATGATTTTAGAAGGGTAACGCTTAGTGTTCCAAATATGACAATTTTAAATACATTTCTGATTTGGGTACAATGGGTGCAACTTTCAGCTGGCATATATTTTGCACAAAACTGTTAATAATTAGTTTAAATTCATGTGAAAGATACAAGTCATTTATGAAAAAAATCATTAAGCACTCAATTTCATTATGAAATAATAACTAATTTGTACACAACCGTAAACTACAGAATAGTCGTGTTTTTACATTTTTAATTTTAAAGGAGGTAAGCATCAAGCGGCAATAATTAGCGTCCAGTAAGGTTGTAGTTTTTTCTAAATATGAAAGTGAAAAATGATTTAGTGCCTCGGATTATTAAAACATCGAAAAAGGTCAATTTGCCGTGTCGCTCATTTTTCATTTTAAATTTAATATTCTGGTGACATGGTTAATATAAGATAAATTTAAAGATATAAGATAAGCTTAAATAATTTTATCTTACTCCAAAAACAATTTCTGTGTACGTGTTTCTTTTTGTGCATTACAGAACAAGTAACGAGTAAAATTTTGGATTGAACTTCTTTCATCGTCCACGTGCGGTAGTGCGTAAACAAATCTTTTTTGATCCCGATTAATATTTCACAGACGGCTCTTCTGAAAGCTATAACTTTTCTCAAAAGAAACTATACCACACGTACTTTATACTATAGGATAGAGGAAGTCGCCGCGAATAACTTCATGTAAACATCGAACAAATTCGTTCACTATAAAAAAGTTTAGAGCAAAGTTTATGCGGCCATAAAGTTGTTCAGCTGAGCAAGCTGTCCGTCCTTGTGACTCTGGGCGGAACTTATTCTTCGAGAGTTCTAAATTCCGCCCAGCGTCACTCCTCTTGTCGGCAGAACGCAAAAACAAACATTCGGCTATGTTACAATTTGTGTTGTTTGTGGTAAAAAAAAAAAATTTTGTGCATCTAGTCAGCCTACGCTTGTTCAAAAATTTATACTCTTTTGTGAAATCGAGGAAAAGCAAGTCAGTCCATAAATTTACAAAAACACCACAGCCATAAAAATTTTGAACTTCACATCCAAAGCCAGTGAAATCAAATTTGTGAAGCTGCATTCAAAATGTAAGTGGTTCGTGAGCTTTACAGTAAATGTTACGTTCTCACTGGCTTAAAAACTTCTGTTCAAGAGGTAGGATGAGCGCTAATTTTGTGCAAAATTTGTGATTAAAACAAAAAAAACATGAACTAGTCTGAAAAATTGCGTCCTGCAG
The DNA here is from genome assembly GCA_023014485.1 of Bathynomus jamesi. NCBI lineage: Eukaryota > Metazoa > Arthropoda > Malacostraca > Isopoda > Cirolanidae > Bathynomus > Bathynomus jamesi. The sequence continues at coordinate 107,012 of JAJOZX010008607.1, read as the reverse complement.
AACGGCAAGTCTTTTTTGTGTGCATAATAATAAACTTTAAAAAGAACAGGACAAGAATAACACAAAAAATATTTAGCATTAAATATTCGGATCACCTGAAGATCCGTCACCCCAGCCTTTTTTAGTTAGCTTTATAAGGCTAATTAACGAAAATATCACGACTTAACCTAACCACTCGTCAAGGGTGTACAGTTGACCTAACGATTGGTTAGGTTAGGTCGTGATATTTTCGTTAGTTAGTCTTATAAAGCTAACTAAAAAAGGCTGGGGTTACGGATCTTCAGGTGATCCAAATATTCAAAGTTTAAAAACAAGGTAATAATCTACTTAAGCTCCCGTCTCTCCGATTTTCATAAATTATACATTGGTAGCTTCGTTTCTTCATTAGAAATGCGATTTAGACAGTCTCTAGTAAGGGAAGTGCTTCAAAACCTAACCTAATATTTTGAAGCACAGCTCATTTTGTGGATACCTTGCACGCTACCTGTTTTGTCTCAAGTATTCAGACCCTCAGAAAAGGTTGCATGCCTTCCTCATTGCAGCAGCCCAGCTCTACCCACCACACTAATTGTGGAAATGTACTTACGGCTTTTGTTGGGTTAGGTTAGGTGAGGTTGTCTCAAAACAGTTGGCCTTATAGCAAGGCGAGCTGTGCTTCAAAATGTTAGGTTAGGTTAGGTTAGGTTAGGTTTTGTAGCATTTCCCTTACTAGAGACTCTAAATCGCATTCCTAATGAAGAAACGAAGCTACCGATGTATAATTTATGAAAATCGGAGAGACGGGAGCTTAAGTAGATTATTACCAAAAAAAAAAATATTTAGTGGTAGCTTTAACCCTTTAAGGCCGGAATTTTTTATAGGTTTTTAAGATGTGAATGCGTGTATTTGAAACGCTACCAATTTGTGACAGTCGTCCTGAAAGGGTTAACATATATTAGAGTGACATGTGGTAACTGAATCTGCAAAACAACATTAAAGCGCATAACAAGTTTTCTTTCTAAGAGCTACCGGTAAATATTTAATGTTTGGTGTGGCCTGTTCTTTTTAAGTGTATTATTATGCACACAAAAAGATTTGCCTTTTTGCATTACTCATTTTCCAGACTAGTAACTACTTTGTAATCTTTAACTTAAAAATTCTCATCCTTCATCAAGAAATGATTATAAACAAAATAGGGATCAAATGTAGAATTCGGACCCCAGCCTTCTTTAGTTAGCTTTATAAGGCTAACTAACGAAAATATCACAACCTAACCTAACCAATCGTTAGGTTAACTGTACGTCCTTGACGATTGGTTAGGTTAGGTCATGATATTTTCGTTAGTTAGCCTTATAAAGCTAACTAAAGAAGGCTGGGGTCCGAATTCTACATTTGATCCCAAAATAGGTAGGAGGGGCTCATCAAAAATTAACAAGCACTAATTTAGGGGGAAATGTATTTTAATAAGATATGGTATATTTTATAATTTTTCGAACTCTTATTGAAATTACTTACAAAGCACATGAATCCACGTTCTAAAATGTTCATTTAAGCTACCTATGTTTTATTTTTACTAGAATTTTAGAACCTTTGATTCAGTTAATACTGTAATTATATCTTTTCATACGGTTAAACAATGCAATAGAATTATTATTGGCGTTCTACGAGCATATTTATGCCGCTTTACTATGATATCTAAAGTTTTTCCCGTTTGACCTACTGTATATGAACTGAATCGTATTGTTGACAACCGATAGAGTAAACACAACCAACTACATTATCTGGGATGGTTTTAATGAAATGAGATTGAATACTTAATAATTACGTGAATTCCATTTGTTCCATTTTTATGATCAAACTCCTTGTAAACTATCAAACTCCTTGTGAACTATCAAACTCCTTGTGAACTAAACATTTTTATAATATCTTTTTCTAACTCCGTTTAAAAAAAATTTGTAGAAATGATACATTCATATATTTTGTAAATAATTTCAAGTTTGGAAAATTATTATGTATATCATATCTTGTTAAATTACTTTTATTCCTTTAATCACTATTTGTTAATTTTATGATAATCCCCGTTAACTATTTTGTTTATGCTCTACAAATATTTAATGATGTTCGTTGCCTTCTTCCTACATTCCCTGGTGAGATGTATTTTTCAACAAAATGTCATAACACTGTCAACATTGTTGATCTCTTCGATACATACCTTTCACTTATAAATGTGGATTTATACTATATAGTGAAATAAATGTAAAATAGTAAATAAATAGGATTACGAAATGTAACGTAACAGTAAAAATACACATATTACTCATAGTTTTAATATGAGTAATACGTAAGTTTCTCCATTTGAATTAAAACCCATTTAATTCTGTTTTCGAAACCATACTAAATAGGCGAATAAAAATTCACCACCATGAAACCCAATATATACACATCTATTTGAATATAACTTTCCAAATAAACCTAAATTCAATAATAGATGATACCGAAAACTCTAAAAGAAACCCTTCTATGACATCGTATTTCCAATTTAACGAATCCTTTTCACTTAAAACCATTTATTCCAGTGAAATACGAAATGGAAAAATTGCCCGTTCGCCGTTCCTTCGTTGAGAAAATAAACATCTATCGATATCTACGAGAGGTCTTCACCTGTTCGCAGAGGAAACAAATCACTTTTATTACAAGTTCTAAAGAGGGATATTTCTGCATTTCGGACATTTTATTGGAAATCTTTAGCTGATGATATCAATAAATCTTTTGCTTAACGAGGCTTATTCTTTCGCCCTTTGACGATTCTTTTCTCCAAATAAAACGATCTTTGCATAAATTTTCCTCAAATTACATAAACAATGCGAGATTCTAAGAAATTAATGTTTTGTTTAGAGTTATAAACAACAGTCTGTGAATACATGAATGTTCTTAAGATTTTAATTGTATCTAATCGAAATTTATTCATATATTAACATTAATAATAATAATAATAATAATAATAATGATAATAATAATAAGTTGCTTAAACAGAGGTGCAAAAGGTATGTTTATATGTTTATATGCAAAATATATGCGAAGGCCACACGTTACCCTATAATTGTGTATCGATCAGTCGAAGTAAAAACCCATTCAAGATCATAGTTTTAGTAATTGGTTTAGAATTGTAACCGTTTTAATTTCCAACACTTATAACGGGAAAACGAATTAAGATTTATGAACGTTAACAATAATTTAACTCTGCCATGGGGAATGACATCTGGAATCCCATGCCGGTCCCAAGCCCGGATAAAAGAGGAGGGTTGCCACGACAGGCCTAGCAAGCCAGTGGTGTAAAAACCTTACTGCTTGAGAAACTCAAGAACCAGCCTCGGAACCAGGATTGATAAACAGATCACGGACAAGGAAACGAAACTGGGCACGAAAAATGGACACACTCAGGATTAGATGCGGAACGATTAACATAGCAACTTATAGAAGGAAAGAAGATGAAATTCTGGACATTATGAAAGAAAGGAAAATCGACATCTTGGGAATGGCAGAAACAAGGCATATGGGTGGAGAACTGGGAAGGGACTTGGGGGATGGATATGTTCCCATGTACAGAGGAGTGGAGGAGGGTCGGAGGAGGATGCACGGAGTGGCAATGATTATTGGACCGAGATTGTCCCCAACATACAGACTGTGAATTAATAAGTGAAAGACTAGTGAAATGTAAGTTGAGAATTAGGAATAAAACATATATTCTCTACCAGGTTTATGCGCCACAACAGGGGCATAGTGAAGAGGAGAAGACCAACTTCATGGAACTACTAGATGACAATTATGAAGTGGGAGGAGAGGAGGTGGGACTGCTTATGGGAGATTTCAATGGTAGAGTGGGAATGGAAAGGGAGGGAGTGGAGCAGGTAATTGGACCTTTCGGAGAACAGAACCGAAATGCAGAGGGAGAGAAACTAATAGATTTCTGCGTAAGGAACGAACTAAAGATCATGAACGGATTTTTCAAACACCAGGAGACACATAAGTTTACGAGGTACAGGTGGAACCGAGTGACAGGAAACTTTGACCAAAAATCCATTATAGATTACTTTATATGCTCCAATAAGAGAATTGTTGGAAACGTCAAGGTGATACCAGGGGTTACGTTAGACTCCGACCACAGATTACTGATAGCAGATTTGAAAATGCAGAAAATAGTAGCAACAAAAGAGGAGAAGAGGAAGGTAATTAATACAAAGAAACTGCAGGATGAGAATATTAGAGTCAGATTCAGAGAGGAACTTGAAAGAAATATAGCTGAGACGGAGGAAAACAATGAATGGGAAACCGTGAGAGATTGTGCTAAGAGGGTTGTGGAGGATATTTTAGGAACTGAGTGGGTGGGGGAAGGAAGAAGACATACACCATGGTGGACAGATATAGTGAGAGGCGCAGTAAAACAGAAAACTATAAAACATAGGAAGTAGTTGAGGCAACATACATAGGAATCAAGACGGGAATATGTGCAAGCAAGAAATGAAGCTGAGAGGGAGAAGAAAAGGGCAAAACAAATGGCAATGAGGGAATTGGGAGAAAAGTTGAGAGAAGATGAGAAAGGAAACACAAAACTGATTTATAGCCTTGCAAAATGTTATAGGAAGGAAAAGAAAAAAGTATACACTATTAAAAATGAAGCGGGAAATATGATAGTAGAACCTGGAGCAATTAATAGACGATGGTCAGATTATTTTAAAGATCTATTGAGTGGAGATCCAGAAGAAGAAGTGGAGGAAGCGGATGGAATATACCAGGAATTAGCAGAACAGGTAATTATTACCAGTGAAGAAATGGAAGAGGCTGTTAATAAAATGAAGAATGGAAAGTCAACAGGAGTGGATGAGTTTCCGATTGAACTTATAAAGGAGGGAGGCGAAGCCATGAAAGAAAAAATTCGAAACCTGGTGAATAAATATTGGAGAGAAGGTCAAGTCCCCGGTGATTGGGGAAAAACAATCATCGTTCCAATATATAAAGGAAAGGGTGACTGAGGTAGATGTGAGAATTATAGAGGAATATCGCTTATTAATCATATAACAAAACTTTATGAAAGAATAATAGAAAAAAGAGCAAGGCAAATAATTGAAGCAAGGTTGGGAGAGGAACAGCATGGTTATCGAAAAGATAGAAGTGCGGTAGATCTTATTTTTGGCCTTAGTTCTGTTACAGAAAAGGCATGGGAATTTAATACTAACAGCTATGTAATATTCATAGATCTTAAAAAAGCATTCGATACAATGCCCAGAGGAAGAATGTGGAGATGTTTGGAGAAGATTTATGGGGTAAAGGGGACACTTCTTAGGGCTTTGAAAAGTTTGTATCAAGTTAGCAAATGCAAAGTAAGGACTGGACACAAAAATGGTGAGTGGTTTGAAGTTAGAACAGGGGTGAAGCAGGGCAGTATTATATCACCACTCCTGTTTATAGCCTACATGGACACAGTCATTGCAAGTTTCAAGCGACGTCATGAAATGAATAATAATAATGGAATAATGGCATATGCGGATGATATAGCATTCTGGACGACAGAGAGAAAAGATATAGAACAAGCTTTAATTGATTGGAATGAATGTTTGAAGAAGAGGGGAATGGAAATGAATGTAGAAAAGACAGAAATATTAAGTGTATGTCGAAGAGAAGAAGGAGAATTTGGAGTTCAAATAGGAGATAAGGAAATAAGAAATATTGAAAAATTTAAATATTTAGGGAGTATGTTTACTAAAGAAAGTGGTAATATGCAAGAAATAACTGAAAGAATTGCAAAGTTTAGTAAAAATGTCGGAATGTTATACCCGTTACTGAGGGATGAACATATGCCCCTTGGGACTAAGAAAATAATCTTCGAAACAGTTTTAACACCAATTGATTTATGGGTCGGAGCACTGGAAAATGCGCATGGCGGATCGAAGTAGAATTCAGGCGGCAGAAATAAGACCGCTGAGGACTATTCTGAGAAAGACGCGAAGAGATAGGATAAGAAATGAAGAAATAAGAGCCAATGTGGGAGTAACGCCGATTTTGAGAAAAATCGACGCTGCCAAATTGAGATGGTTGGGCCACTTGGAGAGAATGGAGGAGGGGAGAACTGCGAGGAGGTGCTGGGATGGGAGTGGAGACCAGGGAATGGCAGAAGACCGCGGGGGAGACCGAGAAGGAGATGGAGGGACGAAGTGGAGGAGAGCTTGCGAAGATACGACTTGCCCAGCATGCAAGAGCTCGGGGAAACGGGAGTGCTGCTGGACAGGGCGGAGTGGCGAAGGAGGCTGGCTCCACTGACAGGCTAACTAGTCTACCTGGGAGCTGAAGTAAGAAGTAAGAAGTAACAATAATTTATTTAGCTATTTGGGATCACCTGAAGATCAGGGCCCCCAGCCTTCTTTAGTTAGCCTTATAACGAAACTAACGAAAATATCACGACCTAACCTAACCACTCGTTAGGTCAACTGTACGGTGTACGCCCTTGACGATTGGTTAGGTTAGGTCACGATATTTTCGTTAATTAGCCTTATAAAGCTAACTAAAGAAGGTTGGGGGCCCTGATCTTCAGGTGATCCGCTACTTGTACTTAAAGATTTTCTTACAAATAATAAAACTGTACTTAGCGTTAAGCCTCACAAAATTTTAACTTAGAAAATTTAAATGCTTAGAGTTATGGAACTCAGTTTAAGACCTCAAATAAAGAGAGCAAGTGTAGTTTATGTCCCCCTGACGCAAAAGGGGACACAAACTACACTAGGTCAAAGTTGGGGAACGTAAACTACACTAGGATCTTTAGGAGACATTTTTTAAATGAATCCATCAAATAAAACGTTAAAACTAACGAAAATATTACGACTTAACATGGATCTAGGGTTTAAAGCAGCCTAGCCCCACTACATTTAGAACCTCAATATAAGTAAAAGACTCGTTGCATTCACGTCGGATTGAATAAATCAAAGAAAAAGGGGTAACTATTATATTTTTAGCCAAAACCAAAACTTAAACCTCAACTGGCAGAATTGAGCGTCCACTTTTCAAGGCACATAACATGTCCGTTTCATGATGGGAATGAACTCAGAATGGTTCCCTGAGTCTTTTATGACACACACAGGCTGCTTTAAACCCTAGATCCATGTCCCAAAGCTGGATCCTGTCTGCTTTGCAGATAGCTGGTGAGGGAAGCTATATTTATGGGACCTCTTTGCGAGAGACCCGTTGCCCACGTCGGGCTTGCATCATGAAAAAGAAAAACTATGGTATTTGTCATTTATCATTACTTATTCGGACTATAGTGGATTTAATTATCCCAGAAGAGTTCCTTGTTCCATGCACGGTCTGTGTGTATCATAAAAAACTCAGGGAACCATTCTGAGTTCATCCCCATCATGAAACGGACATGTTATGTGCCTTGAAAAGTGGACGCTCAATTCTGCCAGTTGAGGTTTAAGTTTTGGTTTTGGCTAAAATATAATAGTTACCCCTTTTCTTTGATTTATTCAATCCGACGTGAATGCAACGAGTCTTTTACTTATATTGAGGTTCTAAATGTAGTGGGGCTAGGCTGCTTTAAACCCTAGATCCATGTCCCAAAGCTGGATCCTGTCTGCTTTGCAGATAGCTGGTGAGGGAAGCTATATTTATGGGACCTCTTTGCGAGAGACCCGTTGCCCACGTCGGGCTTGCATCATGAAAAAGAAAAACTATGGTATTTGTCATTTATCATTACTTATTCGGACTATAGTGGATTTAATTATCCCAGAAGAGTTCCTTGTTCATGCACGGTCTGTGTGTATCATAAAAAACTCAGGGAACCATTCTGAGTTCATTCCCATATATATATATATATATATATATATATATATATAAAATGACGATTGGTTAGGTTAAGTCGTAATATTTTCATTAGTTTTAACATTTTATTTGATTAGGTATACGCGGACAAAGTTGGGGAACGCAAACTACACTAGGATAATGTAGGTGACCGTAAACTACACTAGGATAATGTAGGGAACGTAAACTACACTAGGCACCACAGGGGGACGTAAACTACACTTGCACCAAATAAACTAATTCAGAGTTAATTAATTTTAAATTAACTTAAAAAAAAATCCATCGAACAGGCTGTCATGTGTAATCAATATACATGCCAACCGTACCGATTTGAAGGCTATTCTACCGCCAACTGAAATAATAATATAAAACTTTTTATGCTCAGAATGCACTAGAGTGCATCATTTAAGGCTAGATTTTCAAATATTTCCCGGTGGGAGGTGGGGTGGGGGTGGACATGCTCCAGGACTCCCTAGCATTGATTACAAATCCTACCGCTTTTGCTTTTCAAAATGTTGGCAAGTATGAATCAGGTGTACAAAATTAGTCTGCGGTCATTGTAATGACCCCAGACTGAAAAGGAAGAACGATCAGACATCTAACAGACGTACTACAAAAAACTAGAGGGGCGAAAGCTCTAAACTTGGGAAAGGGGAGCTAAAAATTTCGATCCTTTTGGTTGAAATTTCTCCTAATCCATATGAAACCATCTACTTTGTTAAATCCATCCATTGAGGACGACATGCGACAAGCTCATTCTACCTTGAGTGACAAAACATTTTCTCAGGAGCGCTGAATAAATTCCTCCACATCAGCAATTCCTTTTCCCGCAGTGCTAACAATAAAACACACACACACATATATATATATATATAGAGAGAGAGAGAGAGAGAGAGAGAGAGAGAGAGAGAGAAGAGATACATATATATACGAGGGTTGGTACGAAAGTAATGCCTCTTATTTTTCAGTTCGTAAATACAATAAGAGGCATTACTTTCGTACCGCCTCTCGTACATACATATGGTTTTTATAATTCGTTTTACAATATAATTTTATATAATTACTACACGATGTTCACGTGGGCTTCAATAAATGTTTTTCTTTACCGACTGAAGAAGTTGGAATTTTTATCTTCTAACAGACAAATTGCGCACCGTTAAGTATTTAATATTACATCACAAATTATATATTTCCTTATGTAAACTTACTTGTTTTAGTATATTTGAAAGAGTTCAATATTTAACATGAATTCGTTGATCAGTCTTAATAACTTATTCAACAGCGGTATTGAATTAATTGGCAGATATGTAAAGAAGAAAAGGAAATTTTGTGGGAATCAGCATAAATTTAGAGTTGGCACATTACAGTATATCAGTCATGACTAGGGTTACCAACATCCGGCAAAAGGAGGACATGTCCTCCTTTTCAATCTCATGTCCTCTGTCCGGCAGGCATTTTAAATATGTTGATATTGTCGGCTTTTTACTTAAATATGATCCAGACTTAAAAATGAGCTTCCCACAACCTCAAACGACCCAATTAATACCTGACATATCCTCCTTTTGCCGGTGTAACGTTTAAAAATGAGGTACACCTCATTATTTAACGTTGAATAATGAGGTGCACCTCATTTTTCAACGTTGAATAATAAGGTGCACCTCAATTTTCATCGTTGAAAAATTAAGTACATTGTTAAAAAATGAGACACTTCGTTGAAAATTGAGTTGAAGTAGGCTATAAGTTAAAGTGTAGCCCTTCAGAGCGTGGCCGTTCAAGGCTCAGCTGGGATTCTGAACCCAATCAAAATAAATAAAACTAGCGGAGAGACCGGGAGTTGCCCAAGTGGAAGATGAACGCTATATATATATATATATATATATGCCCGTTAGGTTCATCGAATGCCCGGTTAGGTTTTCGTTAAAACTAATGAAAATATCACGACTTAACCTAACCAATCGTCAAGGGCATACAATTAACCTAAGGGGGCATTCAGTTGACCTAACCGGGCATTCAATTAACCTAACTGGTACAAAACTTCACTTTTTTACGTGGAGGTCGAAATGTGACAATAAAACCCACGTAAAATTGTAGGTCCCCTCCGCCACCACGGAGGACATACACAATACACAATTACGAACACAGTTAGGTAGACCAGCCATGAGTGGATCTTAGGGTCTTTGTTGGTCTGAAACATTATAACTAATAGACGGAGTTTATTTCCACAACAGTTTCGATGCCCACTTACATTCTCTTCGGGTGGATACAGAAAAACGAATAAACAAAAGTGAGTAAGGAAACAATCCAGGAAAGGTAAGGAACATTCTAGAAGGCCAGAGACCATTAAGAAATTCACACCTAGGTTAGATCCTGTTCACCCGACACCGGAAGGGATATTTTGACCAAGAATCTCATTAAAGGGTCCAGCTTATAAGTACCTTCGCACATATTAAAATTATCTTCTTGTCCTATACATACAGATTCTATTATTTTTCTTTTGATATAATTATTACATTTATAAAGTAATTTACTTGATTCCCAATCTATGGCATGATAATTTTGGCTGGCGTGATAAAAAATTGCATTATTAGTGTTACAACATCTGAAGGCATATTTATGTTCTTTAATACAAGTTTCAATATTTCTTCCAGTTTCTTCTATATATACTAAATCACAATTTTTACAGGGAATGCTGTAGACACCAGCTTTCTCCTGTTTTGCAAAGTTATTCATAACCAATTTACTTTTTACAGTAGACGAATATTTGAACGCCAAATCAAACCTAAAATCTTTCGTCAAAGTTTTACACTTTCTAAGTCGGAAATGTAAGTCAAACTCAAGTATCATTTTTGGTTAACTAAAGGTTCCCGAGGGACATAAAAAGGTTTCCTGACTTTAAAATACGCCTTTCTGATAAACCACTCAGGATATTTTAAATCCTGAAAAAATGTTCCAAATCTTTGAATTTTCTGAGTCCAGCAAATGTAGGCTACAAATCCTGAGTGCTCTCAGAAACATGGAAGAAATAACTGAGCTTTTAACACCATCATCATGATATGAAAAATAATGAATATACAAATTGCAGTGAGTGGGTTTTCTATAGACAATGAAATTGGGCTTTCCATTTTTGTTAATGACCAAAACATCTAAAAAAGGTAATTGTTTGTCGTTTTCCCATTTATATTTAATTTAGAGGGAACAAGATTATTAATGACTGAAAGAAAATATCAAAGTTGTTCCAGATGTAAGGCCAAAATGAGAAAATATCATATACATAACGAAACCAAATTAAATTACTGGGACATATTGTTTGTAACAATTCCGACTCATAATATTCAATGTATAATGTACTCAGTATTGGAGATAAAGGGGACCCCATTCCCATGCCAAAACGTTGTAAATAAAATTCCTCACCGGAGAAGGCATTATTGGTGACACAGAGTTTTATCAATTCTAAAAATACAAGTGTGGGCATGGCAAGTTCTACGTTACATGTTGGCAATTTTCTACCTAAAAAACTAAGTACATCATCAATGGGAACTTTCGTAAATAATGAATCAACATCAAAATTGATCATTTTTCCACGCTTTAAATCTAAGGGCATAACTTTATTAATAAAATCATAGGAATTAATGATGTGCGAGCCAGAAAATTTGCCAACTAATGGTAATTACCACTAATTCGTCGAATATCAGTTAGATAGAGTGAAAGATATACTTTCCAACAAGATGGAGCCCCTGCTCACAGAGCACGCCAAACTGTCACATTCCTTGAGAACGAAACACCAGATTTTATCGAACCCAATATATGGCCGGCTAGTAGCCCCGATCTTTCACCACTAGATTATGGTGTTTGGGAAGCCCTGAAGTCCAAAGTTTACATCCCTGATACCAATATAAGAGACATAGATGAACTACGCGAAAGAATTCTGCTCGGCTGGGAGAAGGTGTCTCAGCGATATGTAAACGGGTGTACTGATCAGTGGCGTCCACGTTTGGAGGCCTGCGTTGAGCAGGAAGGGGGACACATCGAGCAACTTCTCAATTAAGACGAACAGCATGCTAAGGTAAGCATGTATGAAGTTTGGGAGCTCTAGTCCCCTTACTTTTTTTAATGACAGTTTACCTCTAAGGGTCACTTTTTTTTACCTACCCTATATATATATATATATATTATAATATATATATATATATATATATATATATATATATATATATATATATTTCCACCCGGGCAACGACGGGTCGCTCCGCTGGTTTTATTTGTTTTGATTAGGTTCAGAATCCAGCTGAGCCCAGGCCCTCTCAGAGGTTCAGAGAGGCCCGGGCCACTTCCACCTTTTGAGGCCATAGCTAAACCCAATTATTACTTTCATTACAAAACATTATATTCAAACCTGAAAGTTTCTAAATTTGAGGCCCCCCTTAAGCTTGAGGCCCAGGCCAAATGGTCCTCCTAGCCCCCCCCCTCTGATAGGTCGTGGCTGAGCCTTGAACGGCCAAACTCTGAGGGGCTACTTTAATTTATAGCCTACTTCAACTCAATTTTCAACTTCATTTTTCAACGTTGAAAATTGAGGTGCACTTCATTCTTCAACGTTGAAAAATGAGGTGCACCTCATTATTCAACGTTGAATAATGAGGCGTACCTCATTTTTCAACGACCTCATTTTTTCAACGTTACACCGGATGTCTGGTAACCCTACTCATGACTGACTATCACGATTCTAATATCATTGATGATCCGAAAAACAATATAAGTTATGGTGTTATATATACAAATTTTAACAAAGCATTGATAATGTGACCACGGAATTATGACCTATAAATTGAAAGATACAGAGACAGTAGGCAAATTAATGTATGAATATAAATTAACTGAGAGAAAGTAAACAAGTGATTAGGGCCCAAGGAATGTCTTCTTCTTTGGAGTCGGTAGTACGTTGCTCAGTACCGCAAGGAACAGTTCTTGTTCTACTGTTATTTGTTTGTAATAGGCATTACTCACAGCGATCCTGGAATAAATAAAATGGCTTTGTGGTATCTTTTGTTGATGATACAAATATATACAGACAAATTCAACCACAGACGACAGGAAGACACAAAGTGTATATATATATATATATATATATATATATATATATATATATATACGGGTGAACCAAAAGTAGGTGGACAGTAAATGATAACGTTTATTTTGAGAATACATATACAATTATATTTAATTTTTTTGTATACTATAATACAAAATAAAATAAAAAATTAACTTATACCAATACAATACAAAAGCACTGAAAATTTTATCAACGCAGGTGCTCAAATTGCTGTCCATCACAATTTACACAGCTTTGAAGTCTACCTTTCACACTTCGACAAACATTTTTGCACAAGTTTCTTTGTGCATTAATTTCTTGAAATGCATCTCTGATGTAATTTTTCAAATCACACCAACATTCGTGGTTTTGGACTATAAACTTTGTCCTTGAGTACTCCCCAAAAGAAAAAATCCATTGGGGTAAAGTCAGGTGAACGTGCAGGCCATTCAATTTGACCTCTTCGGCCGATCCATTTCTCGGGAAATGTTTCATCAAGATACTCACGGACTGCTCTTGAATAATGTGGAGGGGCCCCATCTTGTTGGAAATAGAGGTCATGTGAATTAGGCTGTTGTTGTAAGTGTGGAACAACTTCATTCATTAGAATTTCGAGATAATTATCACCTGTGACTGTTCCATCAACAAAAATTGGTCCTAAAACACCAGAACTTGAAATACCACCCCAAACAGTGACACCAGGCTGGTTTAGTTGCTGCTCTAATGTTAAATGCATGTTCTCACTATACCAGTAAACACAATTGTGTCGGTTAACATGACCTGATAATTTGAAAGAAGCCTCATCGGTCCACACAATGTTATCTAAAATTATTGGATTTCCTTCAATTTCGTTCAGCATGATCTCACTAAATTGCAGCCGCCTGTCTGGGTCATCCTCCAATAAGCCATGAATTAGCCGTGGACGATAAGCTTTCAACCCAATAGATTTCAGAATTCGTATAATAGAGGTTTGTGAAATGTCCAGTTCTGCTGAAGCTCTTCTGGTGGACTTTTTGGGACTGTGAACAAATGCTTCGGCAACAAGTTGCTTATTGTCCTCTGTGCAAACTGTTTTGGGTCGATCAGTTCTTGGGGCATTAAGAATTGAGCCAGTGGCATCAAATTTGTCACGAATGCGGTAAATGGTTTGTCTCTTTGGGGCTTGAGTACCAAATGTTTCAACCCATTTTGTTCTAACAGTTTCAGTATTTTGAGATTTCCAATACTCTTTTAACACCCATTTTCTGGCATCAGTATTTAGATTATTTGCCATTATGGGTTCTCTGAACTATCTGAAAAGAAAAAAGATTAAATTTAAATAAATTTAGTTATAATATTTAATATAATATAACACAAACACCATAGTTATAATGAACACCATAGTTATAATATAATATAACACAAACCCTATTCAACCTACTGTCCACCTACTTTTGGTTCACCTGGTACCTATATATTAATCGATGCATTCATAATTTCAGTGGAAGTATGAAGAGTTGAACATCTTTCCACATAGAGCACCATACCATTCCGCTCATAAACCCATTTCAGGGTACGAGCAGCTCGAAGCAGCATTTCCTAATAAATAGAAAATCAAAGTACTGCTGAGACTTTCGTACGTGGTTCATCACAACTGAAAGCAACAATGTTTCGCGTTAGTCTAGTCAAATATGAATACAGTCAACTCCCACGATCCCCGTCTTCACCGTCCGCGATTTCGCTTATCTACGGTTGCCATTTAGTAACCCTTTTCACCCTCTGCGACCCTTTTCCTCGCTTATCCGCGGTTGAAATCGGAAAAAACTTATCAAAATCAAAGAAAAATAACAAAATTTAAAAACCCAAAAAATGGAAAGCGTTAGGGGTCCCAGTGAGAGTGAGGAGAGGAAGATGAACAGCCAAAGAAACCACAACTGACTGCCAAACTCATTGATAAACTGCTAAAAATGGGAGAAGACTTGAAACAGAAAGCTATCCAGATAGATGCAAACATGGAAAGGAGCATTGCCTTTAGCTGATGTATAGACAATCAATTGTCCATTATACAGAACTCTACAAAAGCCTTAAAAGTAATGAAAAGCAATTACGAATAACTTCCTTTTTTAAACCAGTTTCCACCTCTTCAATTCTATCAGCCTTTACCTCCTCTACTGCAACCTCCTCCACTCACTCCAACTCCAACTGATCTCCACCCTCTTCACCTAAAAGCCCATCACCATAAGCTGGACAGTCTTCTAATTAATGGTAAGTGTTATTGAGAGTTATTCATTAACCTACGGCGGGAGTTAACTGTGTGTGTGTGTGTGTGTGTGTATATATATATATATATATATATATATATATATATATATATATATATAAAGATGAACAGGAAAATCCTGATATTTATCATGCTTGGTTACGAGATATAATAGGCAAAAGTACCGATATTTTTAAATCCATATATCTAAAAAACTAATTAATCAAACCTAATTTATTTAACCTAACCTATCCTTTAACCATTTAACACCGGGTATGGACGTGATCGATAACCCCACTGTGTGCAAAAAATGGGGAAAAAAGAATTCAAGAATAATTTTGTAGTGATTTTATGAGTCATTTGAAACCTCAAACAAAGGTAGGAAAAGTAAAGCATCTATAGATGTTGACCGTCGTTTGGGGAAAACCTAAAACATCAATTGATGTTGACCGGCGTTCTCTGAAAGAACATCAGTAGATGTCGACCGGCGTTTAAAGGTTAAATGACTTTTACCTTGTCGTAGGGTAATGAGCACTCTCACCTTCTGTTTAAGCGGTGCTGGGTTTATGCAAAATCGTGTATATTCATGCATGATATTTCATATACTGTATATATATATATCAGGGCTGGCAGGTCGGACCCGGACCCGGACCCAGACCCGGGTTTAACCCGAAAGTGAGATAAGACCCGGACCCGGACCCGATAGTGAATTAGAAAAAAGACCCGGACCCGGACCTGAAAGCGAATTTTAAAATTGACCCAGACCCAGACCCGACCCGAAAATGAAGGACCCGCACAGCCAGGTTTTTGGTTTACAAAATTTATGTGTGTGCCTTTAGATTTGGCAACAATGTATTGAATTATCACTCCACCTCCAAATGACTCACTGGAAGTGGAGAGTTAACGATGACGGAAGAGTAGCCTAATCCTAATATATTTTATTGTTTGTGAGTTGTGAGTTGAAAAAGAATTGCGACAAAAGAAAAGACTTCTCCAGAAGGAAGGACGAATTCAAACTGTGTCACTGAGTGCGAAGTTTGATGCGGGTGTGATACAGTTTGAAAAATGTCCTCGCCTCGCGAAAAAGAGAGATTCAGCTGGGAAACTGATCCATCAAGATCCCATGAAATGGTGGATGGAAATGGGAGGATAATTAAAACAGGCAGCCTTGGTAGCATTGTCTACTCCGTGCACACGAGTTAGCGTTGAAAGATTGTTCTCCGCTCTAAGCTTCATTCTGAACCCGCAAAGAAATTCTCTTTCGCAATCATTATTAGACGCAGTATTGTGTTTGCGATCGAACGGTGTTGGGGAATAAAGTCTTCTCAAATAAAATAGTGTAGAATAGTCCTAATAAAAATATTTCAGTTAAGAAGCGCATATTATATATATATATATATATATATATATACTGTGTATATTCAAAATAAAAAAAAATCAGTTAAAAATTCAGAAATCTCTTTCCTGTCTTGCCACAACTTTCAATCTAGATTCTAGGAGAAATAAGTATAGGCTATGCTGTTATATCAATATCTGTTTTAAAGGAGTTCACAGAATATGTTGCCCTCAAAATATAAAGACAATATTACTACCAAATGACTTTAATTATTTCATATTATCGGTTTTATTTATGTTTTTTAAGATAAACAAATTATTTAATTTTAATGCAAGAAGAAGATAATTTCCATTTGAGTTCACTCAAAAAAATATAGAATTTGTTTTCACAAAATTAATTAAAATTTTGAATAAGGGGGCTGAAGAGAGCAATCATACATCGTACTTTGCCCCTTAGCAATGCGTGTATAACTATACCTAGTTACTATTAAATATTAATACAATTAATATACCTACTTTCAAACATTTCCAAAATCGGATTAATTAATATATATGGTTAGGCTACTACCGTATAGCCATATAATGTTTTACTATGTTTCAGAAAACATGTTAATGTAGCTACGGTAGCGGTCTTATTACCTATCCTATACCAGATTATAATTATTACATTTCTAATAATGGACCCGACCCAGACCCGTGTCATATACTGAAAGACCCGACAGGACCTGAAAGTGAACTTTCGGGTCTGACCCGGACCCGGACCCGAACCCGATAGGAAATTAGAAAAATGACCCAGACCCGGACCTGACCCGAAAGTGATAGACCCGCACAGCCCTGATATATATATATATATAATATATATATATATATATATATATACTAATAAAACCCACAAAGATAAAAGTATATAAATCGAAGCAATTTGCTTTGAATTAGACTGACGAGTGGGACAAGCTTCCTAGTAAAGTTTCGCTTTATATATTTTTATTTTTGTCGGTTTTTATCAGCGTATTTTTTTGGCACGGTAATTGTTTTATACAGTATATATATATATATATATATATATATATATATATATATATATATTATATATATATATATATATATATATTATATAATATATACACTGATGTTTACACTTTTGAAGCCTCCTCTGTAGATTTGAAATTTGCAACAGTATGACTTGTTCTGCATATCACTATTTAGTAGATTTTGGCAAAATTTAAAATAGGTCCTTTTATAAACATCTCTAATTACTCAGCAAATTCCTTCTGGGGTCCATTGTCGGTGGTACGTGAATGATTTATTCGTATTCAGAATAACGTTTATGAAATACAAAAGCAAATACAACGATTTAAGATTTTAAAATTATTATGAATTTTTGTAGTTTCCCAAATTTTACATTGTATCGTACTCTAATTTTGCAGTGAATTGCTTTAAGTTATTAAGACAGAAAAAAAAGTCGAATCTCCAAAGATCTTATTGAATAAGCATAAGTGATCCGTTAATGTTTATATGTTAGTTTCTCCTATTCAGTTTTTAACATTTCCATTGACTCTTAAAGCTGGGTAAAGTGCCAATAGACGTAACAACAATGAAATCAAGAAATATTCCAGAGGTCAGAGATTTTCTTTCCCAGTCAAGAACAATCGTCTCAGCGTGCCATCGGTAAAGGGATGTGTTGGTGTTGGTGTCGTTGTTTACAGATGATACAAAATTTATGGGGAAATCGTTGATGACAAGGCCATAAAAAGTTTTCAAATTATATTGACGTATTAATCACGTAACTTGAAGAGAACAACAGGAAACTCAATGACAAAACATCAACTTCTAACGTATCCTCATGATTACGAGAAACATGAAATTACAATGAAGAATTTCTGATGTATAAACAACTGTGCAAAGATCGCATTAAACAGACAGCATCGTAGGGACCAGCGGTTCTGTTGCTGTTTGGTGTCCTTTGTATTCCTTCGTATAACATGTAGAACTTAGCGGTTAGGACCCAAAACATTTTAACATCTTACCGAATTAGAAGTGCATAACCTTCAAAATATTAATTTAATGTCATTAAAATACCGGGGAAGGGTGTATGGTCGAGAGTAGGAAAGTAATTCTCTCTTTCATCAAATTCCCAAAGTGAAGAAGGACACTGCATAAGGATAGGCCGATCCTGAACAGTGTTTAACATAACAAACGCAAACAATTATACAGTTATATACAGGGTGTTTCAGGTCGACTCTAAAAATATGGAAATTGGCGGAATTTGTAGTTTGTATTTGGTAGAACATATCTTAATTATTACCCGCTTGTTGCAAATTCCGCCAATTTCCATATTTCTAGGGTCGACTTGAAACCCCCTCTATATAAGGAAAAAGAAACACGAAATCCGAGCGCTTTCGTGATATATTCACATCTTCAGGGAAAAACAAGTAATTGGATGTGAAGATGTGAATATATCACGAAAGCGCTCGGATTTCGTGTTTCTTTTTCCTTTTCCCTGTGGTTGTTTGCTTATTAATAAGATCACGTGTTATTCTGTGATTTTACTGCATATATATATATATATATATATATATATATATATATATATATATATATATATCCTTACTTGTATTTGTGAACTTTTTGTAAAATTAGTTAGAGGTACATTTCACTTTTTATATTCTCTTCCTGGATATATATGTAATATGTCAAAAAATAACATGTTCAGCATTCTCGTATGTAAATGTTGCCTGAGAGTATGATAATTAAATGTAACGCACATATATATAGCCTTCCTATCTTTATTATTTTACAGTACAATGCAGATTCACCTCCACACACACACACACACACCTTAAAACCCTTATACATTTTATATATATGTGTGTGTGTGTGTGTGTGCACACACACATATGGACAAGCAACTGCATGTTTGTCTTATAAAAGTGATATCATAATATGAGACATGGACCAATAAATACAATAAAAGAAATGCAATTTTTAGCTAAACTTCTTCCATTTTGGGGTTCGGAAACCCAGGTTTCCTTTTCGCAGTTTGGGGATGACAAAAGACACCCATTTCTTTCCCTTGAAAGGATTTCGTTTTATCTCGACTGCAACGAGCTTCTGTAGGGAAAATGTCGAGTCGAAGTAAACTGGATAAATAAAGAAAAATTACCCCTTACTCTAACCTTCGAATAGGATTCGAGGCATGATGGCAACTGGCATTCTTCCAGATGGAAACGATGGATAAAATTTGTTTTGAAAGGTGATCTACGAAGCAAAGGCATGATACGAAAGAAGCAAATTGAATTTGAACTCAATTTAATCTTGAGGCTTTCGGTGAATGATCACTGGATATTTAATGACTTTAAAAACTCTTCATTTCACGGTAATTTACTTTATTGAGTTAAGATTTGCTACGTAACACGCATATCTCTATTTATATGCTAATAGCATATTATCGCTGGTAGAAATTTAACCTTTAAATCCTCCTGTTATGGAATACTAATTTAGTAGAGGAATTCTTTCGATTCAAGACGTGAAAATGCTCTCGAAAGCACCTGAAACATTAAGGAAAACCAATTTGGATTCATGGAAAATATTGGTAATTAAGGTTTCATAAAGTGATACGTCAAAATAAATTAAAAACGATGTAACTTCTTTCTGGTACAACATTTTGTTCATAACTCATAATTTAAGAAGATAAGTAACACGGGACAGATCTCTTTGGTTGGTTGCTTCTCCGAAACATTTTAAAATTCCATCATAGTTTGTAGTTTCTAATCGTGAATGAATGGCACGGAAGGATTCCATCTGCGAAGACTGAATTGTTTCACTCCTCGAATACTAGTATAATGATGATAATGACAATGATAATGACAATGATAATGATAATAATAATGCTAATGGTCTGCCAATAAACTTTTTTAATTTTCATTTTCATTCATTTTCAATGATAGGTATAAATGAAATGAAAATGAAAAGGTTTATTGGCGGACTATAGTCCATATGACAAATATTATTAATACAATGACAGTTCATACACTAAGGATAAAAATATATACAATTGATTAGAAATAATACTGCACTGTCGAAGTTAAGTGGAGCTACAGACAGACGTTTTCGTACCAAAAAGTCCATAGCTTAGAGGATAAATGGCAGGACTCATGGATAGCTTGGATGATCGGGTTGGTTGATTTTTTAATTCTTTGCATTAGACTGTGTTGAGCACGTCTTGTTACCTCCGGGAAGCTCGGAACATTGCGGGTTGCAAACATTTGCGAAGCTGAGCATCTCGGGGGTAATTTATGTAAGAGTCTAAACGACCTGTTTACAGCAAATTTAGGGTTCTGCCAGAACCTTTTTTATAATTCACCCAGAGTTGCTGACCGTATATATTACTGCAGAAAGTACGAAAGAGTGTGTCTTTAGCTTCACTTGTACAGAAACGAAAGTTCCTTATGGTCATATTCGCTTTAGCACACAGGTTTCGAGATTGTTTTCTTATATCCGAGTCATCACTCAAGGAGCTGGTAATAGTTTGACCCAAATACTTAAACTCTTGTACTTCCTCAATTACTTCACCATTCATTTTAAACCTTATATCAGCTGGCTGATTACAGCTTTTAGGATGAAATTGCATAACCTTAGTTTTTGTCACATTAAAAGAATATCATGTTTCTGCGAATACACTTCGCAGACTTTTAGTAGCCGATCCAGACCTTTAACAGAGGGACTTATTAACACCATATCATCGGCATAAACTAAGTTATTTATCCTTGTGTTATCTATACAACATCCTACTGGTTGCCTCATTAAGTGAAGCAATTAATCCGTCAATATACACATTAAACAGCATAGGGAGAGCAAGGAGCCTTGTCTCACCCCACAAGAGGAGCCAAAACACTCGGATAGTACATTGCCCCACCTAACAGTGAAAGATTGGTGGGAATACCAAAATTTCAATAAATTTAATATGTACATGGGAACCTTCCTGTCTTCTAGTTTTGCAAATAAAATATTGTGGTTCACCCTATCATATGCCTTACTTATATCAAGGAAACAGCTATAAATGGTTGAATTACTGTCAATGTATTTAGATATTGTTTCTTTAAGTACATAGATACACAGGTCAGTTGAGTGGGACCTTTTAAAGCCAAACTGATTAGGATGTCCATAGGAAATCATTTAATCGGAGTAACAAGAGTTTTTCTAGTAGTTTCAAGAAGCAGGAAGCGACAGCAATAGGCCTGTAATTATTGCTGGACAGAATGTCTCCATACTTATTTTTGACCAGGGGCAAGATATATACCCTCATGAACTTTGCAGGGATATAGCTATGATCAAGCATGGCTGATAGGAGCAATGATATATGCAGACATACTACGTCATTTGCATATTTTAAGTGCTCATTCGATAAGTCATCTACCCCTGACGCAGAACAGTCTTTAACTCTTTAATTAACCTCTTTACTTCAGAAAATGATATCAAAATATTTTCCCTTGTCCCTCCCACAATCGTTTCGCTGCAATCTATCTTAAGATTATCCCTACTCACACTATTAAGAATGTTAGAGTAGTGTTTTTCCACAGCTTTGCAATTTCATCGTCCCCCGACACCCCATCGATTGTCGGAGGGAGGACATTTTTGACACCCGTTTGATTCTTAACAAATTTCAAAATTTGTTATTATCGTTATTTATGCGAGCTTCACAGGCTTTTGATGCTCGAATAGATCTTCTTCTTCCTGTTTACATCGCCTTATGGCCGCCTTATACTGACCCCGACTTCTACACATATTTATGTATACTGGTCCTAATCTGGGTCTACCATGAAAGCACCACAAATCGTAGGCGTCTTTCGATTCCCTCTTCAGGGGGCAATAAAATCATTCCATCCAGGAATAACCTTAGTATGATAGTTGTAAGATTTAATCAAGGGGCTTCCTGCTTCTCTTAACAGGGATATTATCTTACTATAATACCTATCTATGAGTTTACAGTGAGAATCATTTGAGCAAGGATTATTACAGCCAAGGTGCAAAATTTCTAAATTATTAAAGAGGTGACATGTTCTGTCTTTGTATTCTATTCTCTGCTGCATATTAACATTGGACCAATCGACGCGATTATTCTTACCTATTGAGTTCTTGTTAAGTCGTGTTGCGCATAAATGATAATGTTAATTAATATTTGTAATGGTCTATGATCAGAAAGAAGGAAATCATGCAAAATATGAACTCTAACAATTCGATCCTTTAGATTATTACTAGTGAGACAATGATCAATCAACCTGGTGGTACCACTCATATCGCTAACGTATGTAAAATTACCACTGGCTACCCCTAATACATCTACATCACTTATACTTAATATAATACAAATCTAGTGAATGGAAGCTAGCTATCGCAGTTTTACGCGTCCTGCATCGATTTTCAGCATAATTTTTTAAAGTTTAACTTCATTCCATTTAATTATCTCATTTGATAAACATTTTCATGAATAAAATATTTAGTTCTAAATTATTTTTTAATACAAAGAGCTTAACTATTTGTAGCTATTAAATGAAGGAGTAAAAAGGGGTTGTTTGGGAACAATAGAAACAGAAATATAGGCTGGCGCACTTAACCATTATAAGTGGTCTTTCATTTATTTTATTTTCACTGCTTTCGATGTCCAGTGTAAAGTTGGACTCCTATGAACTAACTGTCTCAGCCATTGAAAGAGATATTGCTTACACATTTTCATAAGAAGTCAGTTTAGTGGCAGTTAATAAATCGAAAAGAGGGCTACATTATAAAAGCAAAAATACTGTAGCTCCTTTATACGAGTTGTCTCATCTTGACTATGCGATTGGGTTAAGGTACCCTTATCTGAAAATGGATATTGAGAGATTAGAAAGGGAGTCAGGTTTGCCAAAGATTTACCTAACAAGCAATAAGAATTAAATACTTACTCCTTATACAGAGTGATTCACTCGCTGGTAGCCCCAGAATATCGTATTAGCGATACTCTGGGGCTACTAGCGAGTGAATCACCCTGTAGAAACGTGGAAATAAATAAATATAACTAAAACTGCTAAATTATCGGTCGTCGAGAAACACTCATGGCTGAAGTTTTTAGTATATAAGATACTTAAGATAACTAGGTATGGAAAAAATTTGGCAATTCTCCTACTCTCGTAGTTTACTAATTTCATTATAACAGCTACTGTTTTGAAAGACCTAAACTGTGATTGACTTCTTACCAACACCGAGAGAGAAAAGGTTAAGGGCTCAAGGCTTAAACGTCTCAATCATACCTCAAACCCAAAGGAAGACGGGGACTGAATAAAATACCTTGACTTAAAATGCTCAAAAGTCTAGAGTATCTGTTAGCCTAAATTTTATCATTATAGGTTACATTGCACTTTAATTGCTTCTCTCAGATCTGATGAACAATTAACATTTGAAGTCCCGCCTCTCTTTATGCTGGTCGTAGTAGAAGGTATGGACATGTGGATGATCCAGATGTCAGTAATTCCGTCGAACGCGGGTGGGAGTGTGACTTCTAGTCTATCATGTCTGTAGTAATGTCTAATTAAAAATTAGAATGTTTTTGTTATAAGAAATTAAAAGAAGATAATAATATTAAATAAATGGAATTACGATAAATTATGGTTGTTTATATTATAATGATATTTAATTAGAATGTTTTGGTTATAAGAAATTAATAGAGACAATGATGTTAACAAATGTATTTGCGATAAAGGATGGTAAATGATGGTTGTTTATTAAAATTATAAAATACGAATTGGCAACACAACGCCTGAAACACAAGCGGGACGAGACACAAATGCCCAAAAATGGGCAGTCATCGGCCCACAGTGAGCTCAGTAGCTCGGTGTTTTGCGTGTAGGATGTAATTGTGAATTTAAACTATTTTTTCGTGTCTCTCTCGTCTTAAGTATTATAATTAAATTCCCCCTCGCATTACCTCGTTTAACTAAGTCTGTTTCGGCAATAATAAAGTAGTAAAAAGTGTAATGAAGAGTAATAATTAACCCCACTCTCCCTTTGCATTGTCTAACGGTTTTTTCGACTTGACCGGCTACCACGCATTTATACAGCATGCGAAAAGCGAGTAAAGAGAGTGTAAAGAGAATGATAAGTGGAATAAAGAGTAGAAAGTAAAGTAAATAGGGAATTATAAGAATGAATAAAAGCGTAAATACTACATTTTGGTGGCAAGCGGTGGCCCTAAAATTATATTTACTACGAGGCTTTCCTACGGGCCTAATATTTCGGTTAAAATTGTTGCTACCGGTATTATAGCTAATAGCATTAATGACTATTCTGTTTCGATTATTTATATAGCAAAATGCAAAGTGTACCCCATTTGCAAGTAAATTTCGTTTTTAATTCCTTAAAAATTCATTGTAAATGTAATTCAATATGGCGTCCCACGTTCGAAATTCTAAGAGTGTCTTTGTAAATTTCGCGCGCGTCCAAAATTTTTATTTTTTTTCTCTTTTCGTTGGAGCTCGACTATTTTAGAACCGTTTCGACTCACATTTGCGCTTTCATGGAGTCGGACTCTGGCGACTCAATTTTTGTCTGAAATTAAATTCGAGATTCGTTTGTTTCATATTTCTTCGCACGGTTTCTTTAGAATTCGTCGTTTCGAACTTCAAACTTGTTGGTTGCTGTCCGGTGACTCACTTCTTTTTTTTTTGTTCCTTCCACTTTTATTCCTGTCTAAAGCCTACCTATTTTTGTCTTTTTGTGTTTACAATTTTGGAATTAGTAATAATTGTGATAATGATAATAATTATATAATAATTAAATAATAATTAAATAATATATCAATTAAATTATTTTAGTTGTTTAAATAGATTGTGACACGCATTTTTGTACGGTAAGATTTAAAATGGTTAGCGTATAGTGACGCACGTCTAGGCAATAAATAAATAAATATATATATATATATATATATATATATAGATATAGAGAGAGAGAGAGAGAGAAAGAGGAGAGAGAGAGAGAGAGAGAGAGAGAGAATTCTAGGAGATTCAATAAGTGAGTAACAAAATTTTCCAGAATATATTAGGTAGTTTTTAAGATTATTCTTTGACTGGATGTAAATAATGGTAGGCTTAATTAATTTAAATTTACAGGCTTTTAGGGCAAGGCCGACATATTAACATCAAATGTGTATAATTTTAAGGTTCGCTTCGCTTTATAGGTTAAGTTAATTTTAAAGTGACAGTCGGAAAATAATCTTAAAGATACTAATTAATACTGGGTCAGATTCGACACTAAGATTATATGTTGCCGTATAAAAATTGTGTGAGATTTCGAAATAAGCTAAATTGTTTAATTGAAATAGAGAATTTTTTTTGTAAAATTTTTGTTGATAAATTAATTTCTGGTTTTTTAATTTTGCATATACTCATTAATTATATACTTATATATTAACTTATACTTATATTAATTATATATATATAATTATATAGATTTATATACTCATTAATACTCATTAATTTTTATAGGTGGGCTGATTATTGTTGTCTGTTTTTTCTTTCTTTCATTTTCAAGACAAATTCCGAGTGATGTTTTGTATACTTAGGCTGTTTAAATTTTTTTTATTTTGAAATAAATTTTATTGTGTTAAGGTGTGTTTTTTTTTAACGTTTTATTTTGGATATGAAAAATGAAAAATGTTTTTTCGTTCGCGCGTTTGCATAGAAAATGTTACAAAAATTGTTTCCCAATGTACTGCGGTTAAGTTCGGTTAGGAAGATTTTTATAGAGGCTCGCTTACAATACAAAGCGAACACTCTTCATTATACAATGATTTGTTTTAATTTTTGTTTTGTTTACATAGGTTGCGTGTTTTTTTGGTTCATAATATCTGTTCTTATTTAGAATAACTATGAAAATTTGTAGTTTCACTTGGAAACGATAAATTACTGGGATTTTTGTAATTTACAAACCATACCGGGTTTTGTGTTGCAGGAGAGAGTTGTCTCTCAGATGTAATTTGTGAATTACGAGTTTGATTCCTATGAAATTTAGCTTTTCAAGTTGGAATTAATGTATTAAAATAATTTTCGGTAGTAATATTTAAATTTTTCTATTTTTAATAACTGTTTTGGAAAATTGTTATCGTTTGAAACTTCAGTCGGGTTTACTAATGCAGTTGAAACATTGGCTCGAGTGGTCACCCGGAAATGGAGCCTTCTTAGATAGCCAGTAACGTTTTTGTGGCGTCTATAGTGTGCTTCCCCCAAAGTGTAAGAGGGTTTGTGATTTTCAGAGAATTGATTACATGAAGTTTCTGGGGTTCATTTTTGAATTTGAATGTATTTAAATGTATCGACGTGATTTCTGAAGGTAGTTTGAATAATAATATTTGTTAAATTATAATAACGGTTGCTATATATGGGCGCTTTTATAATTATACTGTACAGCTTTGTTTCGTTGCGTTTCATGAATTTTTTTATCTTCTCCGATGTAACTGCCATAAGTGACCTTATTGGTAGCTAGGCGTGATTAAATTTTTACGAAATTTTTAGATTTGTCATATTTTCCCGTGAATTTGGCTAGAGCAAATTTGTAGTTATTGTTTCGAAGTGAACTGTCGAGAAAATTCGGTAAATTAAATATGAAATGATAATCAGTAGCAGTATAAACGTTTCGAATAACTTTTTTTTTCAAAATTTCGAGATGCTCGATTGGGAGGCAGCTAAGTTGGATCCAAATTTCATTCATTGAATTTAGTTGACCCGATAGGTGATCGATCATCGATGAGAGAGAAGAGATGAGAGGAGAAGAGACAGAGAAGAGGAAACCGAATGCACAGAGATTTGGCGCAGGACAGTTTCAGAAGAGAGAGAGAGAGAGAGAGAGAGAAAGAGAGAGAGAGAGAGAGAGAGAGAGAAGAGAAACCGAAACCGAATGCGCAGGGACTTAGCGCAGGACAGTTTCGGAAGAGAAGAGAAGAGACAACAGAAACCGAATGTGCAGGGACTTGGCACAGGACAGTTTCGATGGTCTACTGGTATTTTTCGGGCAGTAGCTGGTCACGCTGCTCGATGCTTCGCTAAATATGTGATTTAGCGCTCGGTAGGCAAGCCACGAGAGCTTGAACGGGTGTCTAAGACTGTACTGTCCATACAGACATACAGTAGGTTCGTTGGGAAACGGCCTACGGCGGAGTGATCGTTTGATTGTTGCCAGTAGAAGAGTCTTTCAGCTGGACGTAGGAAGAGCAGCGTTCACCGACAAAAGTTGAGATGAGACAGGCGAGTTGATTCATCGACTTCTAGAATTGCAAATTCTGTCCAATTCCGGTGCGTGGTTTCCTTTTCAGTATATCTCACCCCCCCTGATCCTTTTAGAATTGGAACTCTCTTGTTTTGTTTTTTTCGCCATTTGGAGAGAGAGCGGAACCAACGTAAAGCGTGCTGACCTGTTGCATGGTGATGCAATCCCTTGCATTCTAGCGAAGTGAGCAGGAGCTGCGATTGAAAATTGAAGAAGTTCGTTGTCAACTGTGCGAATTGTGATCTAAACAACGTCCAGCTATTAATGTACTGATTATTTATTATGTAATGAAATTATAAGTGAAAGGGTGCGATTATTGCCCATATTTGTTGTGTTTTTCGTGAAATAGTATGTGCGCTCTGGTCAGTATTTTATATAAACGTTTTCTTATTTTTTCTAGGTTGCCCTGATAGTAACTGTATAACTATGTAACTGTATAAGTAATTGTTTCGAATGTAAGGCGATCTTTGATGAGGAATCGCTGGAATAGATTGTGAACTTGAAATTTGTGTAACCAATGTTAAGAAAATTGTCCGTTATTTTTGTGGCACGTTATAGATTCATTACAGGTTGTAAATTTGATTATTAGTGTGAGATGTTATTTTATGCAAATGTTGTGAAAATTATAAAGTTTGTTTTCGATTTTTATAAAATGATACAAAATATCTCATGTGTGGAATTTGTCATTCTAATGATTTCTTCTCTAACTTGAATCTTGTTAAAAAAAAAATTGCAAAATAAATAACCTTGTTGAATAAATAAATAAATTTGTTATATAAATAAGTTTTCCTAGTGTAAAACATATTTTGAAGGGGTGATGCGAGTGTAGTAATGTCTAATTAAAAATTAGAATGTTTTGGTTATAAGAAATTAATAGAGATAATGATGTTAACAAATGTATTTGCGATAAATGATGGTAAATGATGGTTGTTTATTAAAATTATAAAATACGAATTGGCAACACAACGCCTGAAACACAAGCGGGATAAGACACAAATGCCCAAAAATGGGCAGTCATCGGCCCGCAGTGAGCTCAGTAGCTCGGTGTTTTGCGTGTAGGATGTAATTGTGAATTTAAACTATTTTTTCGTGTCTCTCTCGTCTTAAATATTATAATTAAATTCCCCCTCGCATTACCCTGTTTAACTAAGTCTGTTTCGGCAATAATAAAGTAGTAAAAAGTGTAATGAAGAGTAATAATTAACCCCGTCTCCCTTTGCATTGTCTAACGTTTTTTCGACTTGGCCAGCTACCACGCATTTATACAGCATGCGAAAAGCGAGTAAAGAGAGTGTAAAGAGAATGATAAATGGAATAAAGAGTAGAAAGTAAAGTAAATAGGGAATTATAAGAATGAATAAAAGCGTAAATACTACATGTCGAAATGGTATGGGCGGACGGCCTCTCTGCAGCAGTAGCAAACGCAGAGAAATCTCCCACCCGAGAATCACCTCTAACATGAATGGGGGCCGTAAGAGAGGAGAAGGGGCGGAGATAGTGGCACGCTCGAAGACCCCAACAGGCTTCGCATCGGGAATTAAAAGTTCCATTGCCAAAGACGACTCTAATGCCTAAAACCACCAGAGGCTTCCCCCCGCCCTTCTCCAAGTTGTTTTTATTTCCCAAAGTGCGTTGATGAGGGAACTCCAAACCTCATAGCCCCAGAGACAGAATTTTCATTAAAAAATTTCCCATCATCAGTTGCTTAATTATAACTTAAATAAAATACCAATTTACTGAAACTTTTCAATATACACCGCATAGATTACCCCCACCCCCCATCAAAATACTGATACAGTCAGATAAAATAATCCATACTTCATGAAAAGTGAGGAACTGCTTAGCAATGATCATATTTCAGTGTTTAAATTGTGGAAAGAGGTATACAGTCACTGGTGTTAGCCTTGCATAAGATTTTCAAATTAATTTATTTTATAAAATAATGTGATTTATGAAAATGGTCTCGGATATTAAAACACACTGGATTCGTGAATAAACTATTGGATGAACTACGGTACTACCTTAGATTCCATAATTCGAACTTTTAAGTTGGTGAGCTGTTTGGCAAAAGTAGAATGAACTGCATTCACGCCAAGTATTTGATTGATTAAAATAAAGGCAAGCCCGGAATAAATTAGGCTAAAGATTTTCTTTGGTATGAAAATACATATCAAGTTAATTTTTAATTTTTAATGAATTTTTAATGAATTCATGATATTTTCTTCGTTAGTATTATGAATTCGTGTCTGTAATAGTTTATTTTCAAAAACTGACAATTACATACTGTGTATGTTTGTGATTTTGGTGAAAACTTATTTCCAAATTATTGTTTTTCAACGAACTT
This sequence comes from Bathynomus jamesi, assembly GCA_023014485.1. Lineage (NCBI taxonomy): Eukaryota > Metazoa > Arthropoda > Malacostraca > Isopoda > Cirolanidae > Bathynomus > Bathynomus jamesi. The sequence continues at coordinate 76,886 of JAJOZX010008607.1, read as the reverse complement.
ATTATTAAAATTATCACATTAAAAATGTTTTTCAGAAATTTTAATGTGTTGTAAAAAGAAAACATAATTTGAACAAATATGATATGTTTGATTTATTAATGATAAGATAAAGTTTTCTTTTTCCATCACTATGGAGGCCCTATTATTTTTAAAATTAATTTAGGCTTTTTAAAATCAAATTTTGTTTAAGTAATTTAATCGAATACTACTACTACTACTATTACTAATAATAATAATAATAATAATAATAGTAGTAAACAAAAGGTAAAACTTTACAGTAGCTGGTAGCTGGTACAGTGTTTGATTATTTTGAGGAAAAGTCTTTTTTTAGTTGAAATAACATGAATAGAAGTCTTGATATTTGGATTTTTTATGTAGCTACACGACAATTGAAGTTTAATTTCATTCACTCTTCCAAGAATGTCATTCCAATTTTTAATAATGGTTTGTTTTTATATGTTCTGTTGAAATAATCATACGAGATGACTGTCAGGTTCAGTAAAAGTTTATTAGCACACATCCATTTATGCACATGCTACAATTATGTGTTCGCTTCATTTATCAGAAGGTTTAAATTGTGATAGGAAGAAGTAATCTGAATCCCCCAAAACTTATCGTCTTATATATATATATATATATATATATATATATATATATATATATATATATATATATTATATATATATATATGGTGGCCCCAAGAAATTTTACACCTGAAAAGAATATAAATATTTCCCTTCCCTGGGGCCACTTTTATATTGCTTCCCCAATATAACGGGTGTGCCATAAAAAAGGGTACATTTTAAAAAGGCTATAAAAGCAACATTTGTCATTTAATTTTAATAAAACTTCTACACAATAAAACACATGTATTTATCTATATGCAAACAAGTTTTTAGACTAAAATATCAAATAATTCAAATTCTATCAACATTTAACAAAAGAGTATTATTTTTGTACTTAAAATGCAAAATTATTAAACCTTTTTAATATTTTCTTAGAAAAATAATTTTTATCGCAAAATTTACCTGAAATTATTAAAAAAATTGTTCGAAATGCTTTCCTTCCCATTTCAATAACTTTTTTTATTCTTGGCCGGAATATGGGAGAACTTAGCAGAGCGAGTCTACAAGACTAGGATAAAAGATGTCGCTCATTTACGCGAGATCATCATTCAAAAATGGGAAGAGCTTCCACAGGAACAAATAAATCGAACCATAGATGAATTCCGGCCAAGAAAAAAGTTATTGAAATGGAAGGAAAGCATTTCAGACAAATTTTTTTTAATAATTTCAGGTAAATTTTGTTAAAAATTATTTTTATAAAAAAATATTAAAAAGGTTTAATAATTTTTGCATGTTAAGTAGAAAAATCACACTCTTTCGTTAAATGTTGATAAAATTTGAATTATTTGATATTTTAGTCTGAAAACTTGCTTGCATATAGATAAATACATATGTTTTATTGTGTAGAAGTTTTATTAAATTTAAATGACAAATGTTGATTTTTTAGCCTTTTTAAAATGTACCCTTTTTTATGGCACATCCGTTATATATATATATATATATTATATATATATATATATATATATATATATATACGGTGTGTATATAAAATGGTATTTCATCACCGGGTATTTTCATCACTGGGGCCGGATTCCATATATCCCATACAACTAAAAGAATTAAAGGAAGGCATTGTTTTGCCGTTAACAAAGATTTTTAATGCGTCTATTTCTGAGGGGTGCGTACCAGATAATTTCAAGTTAGCAAATGTAACGCCTATTTTTAAGAACGGCAATAAAGGTGCGGCGGGAAATTATAGGTCAATCAGTTTAACGTCTGTTGTAGATAAGCTACTGGAATCGATAATTAGGGATCGTATAGTCGAGCACTAGAATTGCATAACTTGATTAGAAATACGCAGCACGGTTTAGGCGAAACAAATCTTGCTTAACTAATGTTTTAGAATTTTTGCAAAGAGTGGTTAAAGTTTACGATAGTCATCGGGCGGTAGATGTAGTGTATTTAGATTTTCAAAAGCGTTTGACACCGTACCGCACAAAAGACTCGTTGAAAAATCTAAGGCTCATGGAATCAGGGGTGTAGTAATAAATTAGATAGAAGAGTGGTTGCGAGGTAGGAAACAGAGGGTGGTCGTTGATGGAGCGGAGTCGTGTTGGGCTAATGTAGCGAGCGGCGTTCCTCAGGGTTCTGTATTGGCCCCTTGCTCTTTTCTTATATATATTAACGATTTAGATGTCGGCCTAGTCAGTACAGTTTAAAAGTTTGCGGATGACAGGAAGGTGGGAGGTAGAGCAATTAATGACGAAGACAGAGGTAAAATCCAGGAAGATCTGAATAAAATCGTAGATTGGTCGGTCACATGGCAAATGAGATTTAACGTCGATAAGCGTAAAATTTTGCATATAGGTTCGCGTAACGGTAATTTTGCGTATAGTACGTCAGGAAAGGAGTTGGCAAGCATAGAGCAGGAAAAAGATTTAGGAGTTATAGTCACTGGTGATTTGAAAGTAGCGAAACAAAATACAGCAGCGGTCAATAAGGCAAACAAAGTGCTAGGTTTTATAGCGAGGAATTTTGAGTACAAATCGCGCGAGATTATTGTTCCTCTTTATAAATCATTAGTTAGACCCGATTTGGAGTACGCGATCCAATTTTGGAATCCGTAAATGCACAAGGATCTAGACAAAATCGAACGATCAAAGACGAGCAACTAAGATGATTCCGTCGCTTAGGTCAAAGTCGTACAAGGATAGGCTTAAGGAGATAAAATTGATTACACTCAAGACTAGGAGGCTAAGGGGTGATCTAATCCAGGTTTTTAAAATTATTAATGGGTTCGACAACGTAAATAAAAAGAGCTTCTTCGAAATAGCACAAGATAGTATAACTAGAAATAACGGTGTAAGCTGACTAGTAAAAGGTTGGAGACGGCAGTTGCCAAAAACTTTTTTACGTATAGAATAGTAAATAGCTGGAATAGTTTGCCGGTAGAAGTAATTAGTAGCACGTCTATAAACATGTTTAAAAATCGATTAGACGCATATGTTGATAGATTGGGTATAGTTTAAGGTAGTAAAATTAAGGTTTTTTTGGTTCGGAACCCACGTAAAATTGTAGGTCCCCTCCGTCACCACGGAGGACATGCGCAATACACAATTACAAACACAGTTAGGTAGACCAGCCATGGATGGATCCTGGTCTTTGTTGGTGTGAAACATTATAACATTATAACAAAAACAAAAGTCGGTCATAATTTTCTTCCCTGTAACACATCATAATTCGATAAGCCAAATTGATTCACGCAATCTCGCTCATCAAACAGACTCGCAAAACCAAAGACAAAACAATATTAAGCGGAAATAATTTTTTTTTTCCAAAGGTATTATTAAGGAATGAAGGCGCTTATTCTCCGAAATAATTTCTTTTTTTTTCCTCTATCCCTCTGAAACCTAATTATATTTCGTATATTCAATGATGTTCTATGGATTTTAAGGTGATTATATGGGAATCTAATTTAGTAGCAATTGATGATTTGTGGGTTTTATATATATATATATATATATATATATATATATATATATATATATATATATATATATATATATATATATATATATATAAGTGTGTGTGTGTAGAGCAGTGGTCGGGGAACAGGGGTAAATTACCCAAATGGGGTAAATTTAAAACTTTTGGGGGCAATGCGTGCGGTATGAGAGACATTTTGTGCTGATATTTTTTTCGTATATTTTTATTTTATTTTGTTACATAAATGTGGCGTTATTCTAAATTTTAGAATATTACGAATTTACGTCCTGATTATGTCCTCAAATATATTTTGGGGTAATACCCAAAAAGTTCGCCGACCACTGGTGTAGAGAGAGAGAGAGAGAGAAATGAATGCTGAAGTAAATAACTGTATTAACAAAACAGATTGAATTCGACTCATTTAGATAGGTTCTCGGTTAGCGTCAGTAATATTAAACAGTTTAGTACAGGGTTAAAATATTTTTGCGTTGAATCATTATCTTCAAGTGTCGCCGTGACTTTGAATTTTTCTCAGAGAGACAAAACGTACAGCCAATAGGCCTATATGCTGAGTATACTGTAGATCGTATTTTTTTTATGCAGGAAGGATGGGCCAAGGGCGAAAGCTCGCTAAAACGCCCCTTCCCCATAGAGGAAGAAGAGAGCCAAAAGCCAATTGTACAACTCTTCGCTAATTTCAATCTAAATATGAAGCTCGAATTACTTAGAACCCACCACATGGAGGTAGTTGCACGTCGAGTTCCATCCCACCCATCACAACCACCCTACCATTGTTGGCAGGTTCATTCACACCTATACTCTGACTTCCTATTGAATCAAGGCATGATGGATCTTGCTTGAACTCGTACGCGAATGAAACCATCTCGGCTTTCAGCGCCACAAAAAGCAGCAACCGTTTTTGTCGCAAGTAGAACACCTCAGATCGATGCAGCGTGCTTTCTTTATGGCACTTTTTCTCATAGGATAATTGGGAAAGTCTTTCCGTTAGCAATTTGTTAACAATGTCATCTGATTCTGAATCACACATTATAAAACACAAACACGCGAAACAGTTATTGAAAAGAAAAACAGAACAGTACGGTTACTAAGACACTGCCAGTGACACCAAACCGTTCAAAACAGTACATGTAAGTTAAGTGGCGGAGACACGTCTCAACAGAAGCATGGAGCACGGTGATGAAAAGTGTTTTGCACATGTGTATCGTCTTTCACTACGTACTAGCTAGCGAGACGATTGACTCTTTGTCTCCTCGGAGTAGATCGAGCTCGTTCGAAGAGCAACGGTCTCGCTATTATTGCTCGGCAATGACTCACCGCAATTACTATCATAATTGTGAAAAGTAATAACAGTATTAGTATTTAATTTATTTTTATTTTCTCATTTGTATAAAATTATTTTTTACCATTTCTTTGCGTAGACACTCTCTCAATGTTTACCTTTCCTTTACGCTGTGCCACTGACCCCATGATGCGATTAGCCGTTGATAACCATCTCGAATGGCTAAGTGTACCTGGCTGGTGCCTTTCCAAATCAGGCGGGCATTAACCAGACGGCATCGCGTTACAGATGTCCCACAAATAACGCTGGTCTGTGCTCAGCTCAGGTTTTGCACGACAGCGTTTAAAAAGGTGCAACCCATAGGTTCCCAAACGGTGGCCATGGTGGATTTTCTAGTGGGCCACAACTAGTGTTTGTAATGCTTCAGAATTAGATATCAAGTCAGATATATTACAAAAAATATCCTTTTATATATATATACAATAGGCCACCAACATTTATGACCATCAAAACTGGGCCACCATAGTAAAAAGGTTGGGAATCACTGTGCAACTGAACGATTTGAAGTCTCGTGCGGCACCTCTAAATGACCTTTAAATAAAAATATTTTACACAGTAAATACTTCTAAAAATATCCAATATTTCCATCAATGTGGAACTTGATTTAAAAACCTTCCTTTTTTCACGCCACCCAATATATATATATATATATATATATATATATATATATATTAATAGATATATATATATATATACACACACACACACACACCACACACACACATATATATATATATATATATATATATATATATATACACAGTGTGTCCGTAAAGTCATGGTGGGATTTTAAATAGCTATATTATTGCAACGAAACATGATAATGAGATGAAACAATGCCAAATTTAAGAACAACTCTCATAGTTGTATCTTGTAGTTAGTCTAGGCTAAGCTTAACCTTTATCTCGTAGTTAGTCTAGGCTGTCCACATGCCTATGTTGAACATGAGCGTAATAGCCCGAAAGTTAATGTGTGGTGTGCTCTAGCACGAGATCGAGTGATTGGCCCATTTTTCTTCGCGGAACCCACTGTGACGTCACACAACTACCTCGCTATGTTGGAACATTTTGCAGTACCCCAATTTATTGGCAATAATGTCACCTTTCAGCAAGATGGTGCTCCTCCGCACTATGCCAACGTTGTTCGAGAATTCCTTAATGAAAAATTTCCACAGAGATGGATAGGAAGAGGAGGATGGAAGCCATGACCTCCACGCTCTCCGGACCTGACACCTTTGGACTTTTATTTGTGGGGTTACGTCAAGCAAAGCGTGTACAGTGTACCCATTAGGGATATTCATCACTTGCACGAGCGAATCACGGAAGCTATCGCATCCGTCACTCCTGATGTTCTTGGGCGTGTGTGGCTGGAATTGAATCACCGCCTAGATGTCTGCAGGGCTACCAGAGGAGCCCATATCGAACTACGTTAAATAAAGTTATTCTTTAAGAGTTGTTCTTCAATTTGCCTTTTTTTCATCTCATTATCATGTTTAGTTGCAATAATATAGCTATTTAAAATCCCACCATGACTTTACGGACACACTGTGTATATTATATATATATATATATATATATATATATATATATATATATATATATATATATATATATATATACTGCACTTTGGAGCGCCAGATACATAACCTGTGGCACTATTAGTGTTGATGACCTTTCTAATGATAACGTAACGGAATTCGTTTGACAGTCTTTTTTATGTTGTTGACGTCATTTCTCATAATTCAAATTATCTTTGTGTCTCAATAAATTACCTTCGTTATAAGTATTCTTATAAAACAAAAATGTTTTTTAATTAATAATAATAATTATTATTTTGGGGGGGGGTTAAATTGTCACAAATAAAATCATAAATAATCCGTGCCATACTTTCCAAAGTTAAGTTAAATTTAAAATGAAGAATTTAACAAATGAAGTTAATTAATAAAAGTAAAATTATGATAAGTAATAAATAATTGAAATGTAAGCAACTAAAATAATTAAGCAAAAAAAAAAAAAAGATAAGAATTAATTGATACGATACGATACTGTTTCAATTATTTATTATTGCACTTTGAACTTATTATATTTTAAAGACAAGTTTGTCACACACAAAATTTTCAGATAAGAAAATATATATTAAATATATAATTATATATAATTATATATATATAAAATCATATATGTATATTCGTATATGTATATTGGAGTATATATTGTGTGTGTATATATATATACTGTATGTGGGTTTTCAAAATTTATAGACAGAGCGTTGGTTTATTAAAGTTTATATATATATATATATATATATATGGAGAAGGAAACCACTCTTCAGGAAGACGCAAGTTTTTATTTCTTAACATCACTACAGTTTCGGCTCCTCGCGCATGACTCCAGATTCCTGGGATCTTGGGAGCATTGCTCCAGTAAATTTGACCATGAGAAAAAGTAAATTTGGGTTTGGGTTTTGTTCATCCGCTAGACGTTATGCAATTTTTTGCGTATACGTTCTTGTACAAACCAATTTTTTTTAATTACAAATATTTTTATTTAAGTTTAGTGGTAATTCCATATTTAACAATTATTTTTATTTTTTGTTAAGCTTCAATGTTTTGATAATTAAAATTTTATTAAAACGTATATTTTTTTAAATAAAATTATCAGGATTGGACTATGTTCCATTGATCTCGGCCAGGTTTGATAAATTGGCCAGATAATTACTTGTGCGGTTTTAAGTAATCCACCATGACTCTAGAATTGAAAGCTTAGTTAAGTTTTAAACTTACTTTTACTTACTTTAACTTACCTAATTTTACTTACTCTTCCTTACTTTTACTAAGTTTAAAGCACTTACTTTTACTTACTTTCATTGTACTATATTTACTTACTTTTACTCGCTTTTACCATACTATATTTACTAACTTTTACTTATTTTGTATTTTTTCAGGTAGTCAATAATCAATAATGGATCCTAATATTGATGAAGTTGGAGAGAAAAGTGAGGGTGTTAAAAGGGGTTACAATACAAGAGGTCCCAGAGTTTGGGCCCACAGCTTAGATATTGCAGTAAAGAAATACCAGGATGAAGTGCAGCAAAGAGATACGGCAAAGCAGTCATTTAGTTTGTTCACAAAATGTGCTAGTGCTAGACCTCAGAAAAATGAACCAACTTCATCAACTGCTAATCTAGAAAATGAAACTTTTTCACTAGATGTTTCACAGACTGAAGAAAGTGCTTCTCCTCCACCTAAGAAACAAAAGGTAAGTGAGGAATCTGCGCATCAGACTAACAAAACTGCTTTAGAGGAATTTGAAAATTCCCAAATAGTCCAGGCAATTTGTAGTTAGACCTGGGCAAAATTGCTTCAGAAGCTTTCTAAACTGTTTCCAGCTCAGGAACCATTGCCGATAACATATCCAAAATCCGACAAAATTGGACCCCGGGAACACCCCAAAAATGAAATTCAAAATGGCGGACTGGATGTTTCCTACGAAAAAAAAAATATATATAATTTACGCTTTTATTTATAGAGATACATTTGATGCTTTTTCTTTCAGTTGTAATGTTTTAAATAATTCAACAATATACAACACAACCAGTTATTACGCAAATATAATGTTATGTAGCTTTTTACAGATTTTTATAATCAATAATACAACAATTATTTTTTCCCAGTTTCAAGTTATGTTCATTCAGAAGAAGTGATACCTGGTCACAAACATACAGAAATTAATCCTCTTCATCACTATCATCGGATAGATTACCGGTACTTGGGTTGTTATCGCAACCACTGATTTGGCACTCGCCACAAGCGGCTGAACAGGGCATTCCATTACGCTTGCATCCACATCTTGAAGTAGCACATTTCGTCTTGCAGGAGCAGCGGATCATGTTGAGTAGATAATTTGGAGCTGGTGGCTTGTCGCAGGCTGTAGGGTAGTAGGAATTATTCTTTACATACCAACCCCACTGTTCTGCATCGATCTTCTCTTCTGTAGACTTCCAGATTAGTATTTGAAAGTATGTGCGAAAGCTGTGGTACTTTGTGGACGCATCGGTAGGTGTCAAACGTTCGGGTGTAACAAAAGATTTAGCTGTAGCTACCTTTTCAACTAACATTCGATGACGTAGTGCGTTAGTGGATTCAAGTGTTTTGCAGCCATACAACAGAAGCATTGCCTTTCTTCCAGCGGCTTCAATGTCAGAGTGTTGGCAACAATCAGAACAGAATGTATTTGCAACTGAACGGAGTTCAGCCACCTTCATCAGTGTGTCGAATGCTTTTGCTTTACCGATCGAAAAAATTCTGGATGTGCTATCACAGCCCGTGAAAGCATGCACAAACAGGAGATACTTGCAGATGTCATTGCCTAACAATGATTGAATGCTGAGAATATCATACACAAGATTAGGAGATGGTCCTCGTCTTATATCGCTGCGATAGTACAACTTGAAACCACTGTCCTTGGCATGGTACAGAAGGAGAATCAGCAAGTCGGTGTCTTCCCCTATTACTGTTGTAGTTGCATTTTCTGATGAGGAAACTGCTGCACGAACGATGTCCACATCAGCATCCCCATCTGCGTTGTGAACAGTACACCCGTGGTTCTTCAACATCTCACCTACGAGGGAAATAAATGCTTGCTTGTTGTTTTCATTAGCCAAGAAGTGTTCCTTCTGGCCCACAAACTTCAACAACAAACTGAGATTCACATTTCTGCTTGTCTTGGTGCTGCGTCTTCTGTGGGTCATGTCCTTGATCGTAGGAGAGCTGCTGTAGCCATCAAAAACAATGATTGCTTTTCCATATGTTTTCAGAGTGAAATCGGCATATGAGTTGGCGATGCTGTCATATGTTTCATCTTGACGCCAGGAAACACGATGTAGTAGAGATCCACCATCCAATACGTACTGGTCTGTGCACTGAATTTCTTGAACTTCTTCCATGCGTAAAGTGTCAGTGTATTTGATTATTGCATGAGCTAGCTGAGACTTATCGGGTTTCCTCAAGATACTTCGTGATTCGAACAATGCAGGAGGATATGCACACAGTTCGTAACACATGACATCTTCAAGATTCATGTCTCCGCCAGTGGCAACAGTCATCATTCTCTGAAACAGTAGTGCAGGATCTACTTCTATATCTGAAGCATCAGTGATCACAACGGCAGAAGCAGATCCTAGTGTTTTCACTTTGTCAGATCTTTTGGCAGAATATGTAAAGGCTTGTTTCCCAATCATTTTTACGACAATGTTCGTACCGATTGAATGCAATTGATGAACGTTAACTCCAGGATCAGCAGTTAGCCCTGTTACAATGTTGCAGAGACCGAGGTAGAATGGAATGGGATAAGGATTCCAGACGTTCAAGTACTTTCTTCATGTCATTACTCCCTGATTTGTCTACTTCCTCATTTCCTTGTGCTGTTCACTACTTTCCAACAAAACTCTGGTGTATTCCTGCATTGCTAAGTTATAAGTGGAACACAGAGGCATAGAAAAGAGCCACGTTGTCCTTTGGATGTCTGTAAATCCACTTCCGCGTGTCAGTCCGCCTCTGCTTTTCAGGGAACGCATTAGTACTTGTTCTATCACCAGGTCTGTGCCGAGTCCGGCCCATAATCTGTCGCTTCTTCTTACCACAAACTTATCTTCCTGGAACATTTTGTTAACGGCTGGATTTTCAGAAGGCAAACTTAACACTTTCTGCAGGTACAGGTATATCGATTTCAGGTAATTGTGATGTCCGGCTGCTGCAATTATGGGGATGGTCTCTAGCATAGCTTGCAAGTGCAAATCCCACGAGCCGGTTCTGTCTGCTATCAAGGAACGTGTAATGTTGATCATTCGCTGATATTCCAACCAGAGTTGACTTGTTTGCGAAGTAGATTGTAGGTCAGTTTTCTTCGCACCCAAAGTGGTAGCAATTTGAGACAATGCATTCGAAGATTCCACATCCTCAACTGATTGTTTGGCGGTCATAACATCGTCGAGCAGGTCACAAGCTTCCTTATGGAGGTCATGAGGAGTTCCATCTTCATTACGAGGGAAAACGTCTGCGACTAGTAAGGTACTAAGAGCTGCATCTATTATCATATGACCACGTATCGCTCTTGAAACAGCTTTTCCGGACATCATGTGTTGCACGGCATTTGGTCCGTATATTTCTTGAAGTACTTCAGACAATCCTGAACCATTCATAAGAGTACCGACTGCTCCCAAAAGATTCATCAGAGTGTGAAATGATCCCAGCATTAAAACAATGTCCTGCAGGTCTCTCTGCTCATTGATGATTTGGGAAGCTTTCCAGAACAAAGGCTGATCAAAGGTAATAATGCATGGGACTTTTTGATCGCGTGCGTGCTATCTTGCTCAAATATAGTAATGTCGAAAATATGCAGGTCATGTCAGTTGGCGACATATCTATGATGGGAAGGAACGTGATCGACGCCACACCTGGATGTGAGACACTTGATCCACCGTGAATTGCCTGCATTGTTCCGGACCAACTTGGACCTGATCTTTCTGCTGAAGATATCTGCCAGAGAAGACTAAGTCGACTTATGGTGGCAGTGGGTACTGGAAGTTCGCGGAATGAGATGTCCCTCAACATGCTTCTCGCGTGTCTATATTCCCTAATGTCAACGGTTGCAATCTTCTTAATGTCATTGTCACCAACATTACGCTGTGAATAGAAGGGTGGATCTCGATCTTCGGAGTTATTGCGGCAATCATACCCATTCCATGAAAGGTATTCTTCCCATCCAAGTGCAGACATCATGATCGACGTTATCTGCTGCTAGAAGGACTGCGGTGTTTTCATCAACAGTAAAAGAGCCAGACCCACTTGCCAGCGCCGCGTTTCTTTCGAATCTTGTTACTTCTGCATACGACGAACAGTAACCCAGCTGATGGAGAACGTCAATAAGGTACCTTGACCTAAAGTTGTGGTGTAGCTGAACCGACAAACCGATCTGTAGTGGACATAGTAATCCTCTAGGACGGGTTGCTTGCATAATGCTCTGCCCAATTGCACCTATTTTTCTTGAAGCATCCTGTCCCGCAAATGCTTTTGATAATAGCAATTTCAGACTGTTGGGAATGTAATCAAGAGCACTTTCTGCAGTGATGTCATTTGGAGATGGATACACATCTTTTCTAGGCGAGTCGACAGACTTGATATCACTTCTGATTATTTTTGCAGCAGCTTCTACTAGGTAAATCTTCTGTAGCTCTATATCTATATCACATTCTTTCGACTTTTTGTGATAATCTATAAGAATTTCATTAGCTGTCTCGTAGTGTTACTACATCTGCCTTCCCACTTTCACCTGATATTATGATCTTGTCTCCGTAACGTTCTAAAAGCTTTCTCTTCATGTGCCTGCGTTCGTAGACAGAGCTCTGACTTCCTTGGAGATATTCCTCCATTTTGGAAATTAGGTCTCCAATCAACAGTTGTTCATCACCATTCTCTTCCAGGTAAGCACATTACGTGACGTCATAGTTTAATACTAGCCGCCTAATACAATTTTTAGTGTCATAGGTTAATTTAGAAACGAAAATGTGTTTTAAAACATTTTACTGATCAAGAAAAACGTCATAACTCTCTACAAAGCGAAATTAAAATTTATTGTATTTCGTAGGAAACTGCCAGTCCGCCATTTTGAATTTCATTTTTGGGGGTGTTCCCGGGGTCCAATTTTGTCGGATTTTGGATATGTTATTCTGCAATGGTTCCTGAGCTGGAAACAGTTTAGAAAGCTTCTGAAGCAATTTTGCCCAGGTTGAAGCTATTTTTGCTCTAGATTGCCTGGACTAAAATCCAGAAGACATTGAATGCAATTCTGCGCCTAACAAAAGAAACTCACCAAGCTGTTGTGGTTAATAAAGAGAAGAGTCAAAATATGCCTTCAAGTTCAAGTGTTGCATCCAAATCTAATAAAGCAAAAAGCAACAAATTTGACATTTCCATAGCCCATTTAAGCAAGTGTAAATCAATACAAGAAATCCTGAACAATGATTTGATCAAATCTACATTCAAATTGGTGGAAAAGAAGGATCTAGGGCATGCTGATGATTCATTTTCAGTACCAAGTGATATAATGGAAAACATTGCAAATAGTGACACTAATATGCCTGATGTAGATATAGCTGTTGAGGATGAAGATGATGATAATCAAGAAGATATTGATGATGCTTCTGATGATAAAATGTTTACATTATATTGCATAGCTTGCACAGACCCCAAAGCATGTGCTTCAGACAAACATTCTAACATAAAAGGTTACTTCAATGTTAAAGATTTAACCTATGTATGCAAACAAGGAGAAAATCAAGAGAGATGGTTTAGAAATCTGAAAACCCACCTGAAGAGACATTTAATTAAACTTCAGCATCATCAAAGAGCTGCTGTTCATGAAGTGATGAAAACATCTTCTCGGAACACTACTAAACGCATAAAAGACTTATGTGGCAACATCTTATACTACATAATGAAAACAAACACTGCATGGGCTCTATATCCAGTACTTCTAGCTGTATTACATAGGTCAGGTTGTGAGGTTGGAAATTTGAATCCTAGCACACATGCGTGCGAGACAATTTGTGAGCTATTAGATAATCAACTTAAAAAAACTGTAAAGTGGTTCTTAGAACAAACTTCAGTAACAATAACAGCTGACATTGGAACAATTTTGGGATTAAGCATGCTAGTTGTATTAGTTATGAGTGAAGAAGATAAGACTGTAAAACTTGCTGGGATAAATTTAGTACGCAGCAAATCAGGAGTTTATTTGGCCAATGAAATTTTTGATGTGTTGAAGTCTCCTAATCACTTGAAACTATCTGAAGAAGCAATTAAATCCAAGGTATCTGGAATGGTTGGAGATGGGGCTTTTTGTAAGGACAACGAGCCATTTAAAAACGAAATGAAAAAGTTGTTTGGAGAAAATTTCAAATTTCGATGGGACTTAATGCATCTTGTGAACAGAGCCCACGTTGATGCATTGAAGAAAATTTGTAAAATAAGTGAGCTTTTAGAGTTTATTCAGAATCACTCTTCAAATCTGAGATCAGGCCTTGACTATATCAATATGGTTCTTGACAATATCATTGGTTTTAAGAGACCAAAACTCAAATCTGATACTCGCATGGTTAATTATGAATTTGATCAATTTGATAGATTTGTGGAAAATTGTGTGTTTTTTGATCATCCACAAGAGAAAGAAATTAGTGCCAAGTTCTATGTATTGATTTCCTATGTAACAAAGATTATGTTGCAAGTAGCTCAAAAAACCACAGTTAGTGCAGAATTTGTAGAAAATATATTTTATAAAGAAGGAGGGAAAACTGTTATGTTAAGAGTGATGGAAACAATTTCCAAATTAGCTAATGGAGGAAATGCAAATGATGTAGTTTCTGAATTTAAGCACGATACCACAGGGCAGCAAAAGGAACTAACAGCTGAGGATTACATCCTAAATGAAGTTTACAAATACATCAAGAAACGTTCTGATTACTACCAGGTTGCTGAAGTTGCTAGACCATCCAGAACCAGATCTGAAAGTAGTTTTACAAAAGACTCAGTGATAAATTGGCTGACAGAATATATAGAACAGCTGTGGAAAGGAATCACAGAGAGATTAAAGCATTTTGATAAAGATGGATCAACTGCCTGGAGTGAAGCACCAGCTGAAGGGACATTCTCCATTCTTGGTTACATTGTTGAACACAAAGGATCCATTAAGCCATCTCATTTGACTAAGCTGTGCAGAATTGTGAAGGAGGGTCCAGCTCCAGGCACTAGATCTGCTGTAATGATCACACAGAAAGCCATTGATCAGTGGCCAAGCATACATGGCGGTAAATTCACAACAAATGCCTACATGCAAGGTCTAACATCGTCCACTGTTGCTGCTGCAATGAATAAATAAACTTAAGGTGAGTTATAAACTGTACATTATTGTATTATTATGTTTAGCTAAAACAATTTGTAATTGGTATGTCGTCAATTCAAGAGTTTACTATCATTAACCTATCTAGTGGTGTAAGGGGAAAAAAAGTAAATTAAATTCAGAGCTGTGCTCCAGTAAATTTTTTCAAATCTGGAGTCATGTCCTCGCGAGCCCTTCTCAATGTCCTGATAATGTATACGTGGGAGAAACGGGAAGGAACCTCAGTAAGAGAATTTATGAACATAGGAGAGATGCGAGGATGAGGAATGAAAAAAGTGCGGTATTTTGTCATGTTAGAGACTATAACCATGTAATAGATTTCAATAATTGCAACTATGTTTTCAAATCTAATATCATAATTTATGTTAAGCGTACAATTGTTGAATCTAGTCTTATAGGCTCTATGCAAAATTTTAATCCAGGGGTTCTTAACCTCTGGGTCGCGACCCAAACTTGGGTCATTAAAATGTCATTTATCATTTATTTATGTTATTCTTAATCATTTTATCATAATTATTTATTTTATTATCTATTACAAGGGAACTGTTTGGAGGTATTGGTCGCCGAGCTAGCCTCGAGACCAGAATTTGGATCGCAGTCTGGAAAGGTTAAGAACCCCTGTTTTAATCTATCCGATGGTCAATTCTCTTTTAACAAAATTATATGTAATAAAATTAAGAATTTTGTAACATTACCCTCCAAAAATCCCCGGGCAACACAAATACATCCATAAGGTCAAAGCTAGGTCGGAGGGGGTCACTTAACTATCCTCTCAGAAGAGGATGTGAGGGTTCAATCAGCGAATCCCAGATAATTAACTTCCAAGTGTATATAAACTCTGGTCTCTGTTTATCCGGTCATTACCAATTGAAAAGGGCTCGCGAGGAGCCGAAACTGTATTGGTGTTAAGAAATAAAAATTTACGTCTTCCTGAAGAGTGGTTTCCTTCTCCACACTTCGTCGCGACAGTGCGTTATTTTACATCATATGTATATATATATATATATATATATATATAATATATATATATATGAAAATTATTTCACGAAGGTAACACGTGAAAAATATTATGATGAATAAAACCACGAAGGAAAGGAAACACAAAATGGTGCTCAAGCGCTTTCGTCTAATGACATCCTCAGGAACACTGAAGTATATAAAAGGTTAAGCCTATATATAGGTTACAGAAAGAAAAAAAGAAAAGTAAATAACATACATACACACACACACACACATATATATATATATATATATATACATACATATCTATATATACAAATACATACATACATACATACATACATATATATACAATAAACAGAGAAGTAAAAATAATAAAAAATTAAAAATTAAAAACTTAAAGGATTACCAATGAGGCGTACAGATTGTAAGGAAAAATATCGATTTTTAGCACAAGATCAAATGGATTATAAAAATACAAATTTATACTGGACTCTGCCGGGTTTTAACACAATGCTGCCTATGGTCAGGTTTCGATATATATAAAAAAAAAAAAAAAAAAAAATGCAAATTAAAAGTTAATCGATTTTTAGCACAAGATCAAATGGATTATAAAAATACAAATTTATACTAGAACTCTGTCCGGGTTTTAACACATTTCTGCCTATGGTCAGGTTTCGATATATATAAAAAAATAAAATGCAAATTAAAAGTTAATAAAGTAGAAGACAAGTTTACCAAAGATTTAATGTTTTACACTTCTTATCTAAGTCTGCTTTAAAGGAATTCAACATAACAGGATCGAGTTGAAAAAGACCTTTGCTTATGTTGAAGTTATTTGAAAGTTGGATAATGGCAGACTCAAGAATATTTCTATTAACAATGTTGCTTGAATGGAATAAAACTGAAGCATTATTCCAATCAATACAGTGGGCTAACTCTGACAAATGGACAAAAAGGGCACTGGACAACTGTCCTGTTCTAACGGAATATTGATGCTGTTTTATACGTGTGTGCAAATCCTTTCCCGTCTGACCTATGTAAAAGGAATCACATTGTTTACAACCAATTTTATAGATAATGCCTGAATTATTGGTAGGGCTATTTTTTACTATGATATTTTTAACAATATTGTTATATGAAAATACTACATTAATATCCAAAAGTTTAAGTACATTAGCAATGCCTAAAAAGCCCGGGAAAAATGGAAGTACTAAAATATTTTTTGGCAAAGTACGAGTGTTAATATTGACACGATAGAAAGTTCGTTTTGCCTTGTTGAGACAAGATTCCATAAACGCAGATGGATAACACAAATCACTTCCAATACCGTTGATTTTTTCCAATTCGGCATCGATGTATTCCGGACTGGCGATCCTAAGGGCGCGGAGAAACATTGATGAAAATATGGCCTTCTTAATGGGGGTATCATGTCCCGAGTAAAAGTGTACGTAGGACAAATTGTTTGTCGTTTTCCGATAGATACTAAACTTAAAACCTGGGCTTTCCCTATGTACACGCACATCCAAAAATGGGATTGAATTGTCTTGCTCAACTTCTAAAGTAAACTTAATGGAGGGGACTTGATCATTTAACTGAAGGAGGAAGCTATCCAGGTCACGATTCATGGGCCAGATACACAAAATATCATCGACGTACCGCAACCAAGGGATGCCAACCCCCAGGATTCTCGGAATATAGGTAATTTCGAAAAACTCCATATAATATTGGAGAGGAGGGGCGATAAGGGGTTGCCCATAGCCATCCCAAAAACTTGTTGATAATACTCGTTATTGAAAGTGAATTTACAGTCTTTGATGCAAAGCTTAATGAGTTCCAAAACAATGTGTGAAGGTAGTGGCAGGTCATACTTATGTAATTCTGGGAGAGAAAGTCAAGCATATCGTCAATCGGCACTTTTGTAAACAATGAACAAACATCAAAACTAATCAATTTATCGTTAGTTTCAGTACGTACATTATTCAATTTTTCCGTAAGATCCATGGAATTTTTTACATGTGAATCAGAGATAGTTCCGAGAATGGGGGACAAGACTTTGACAAGCCATATATATATATGTGTGTGTGTGTGTGTGTATGTATGTTATTTATTTTTCTTTTTTTCTTTCTGTTACCTATATAGGCTTAACCTTTTTATATACTTCAGTGTTCCTGAGGATCATTAGACGAAAGCGCTTGAGCACCATTTTGTGTTTCCTTTCCTTCGTGGTTTTATTCATCATATATATATATATATATATATATATATATATATATATGTGTGTGTGTGTTTGTGTGTGTGTGTGTGTGTGAAACAAAAGGATGGGATTTGAAGTTTATATCGTGACTTAATTTTGTTAAAAACCCATTAAACCTTTTCAAGATTGGAGTAATCAGGGTTAAGTTATTTGATTCATACAATTTTGTTATGACCTAAACCAATTACAGTTAAATAACTTCCATTTGAATTATACTTAATAAAAACAATGTTAATTTTATGTTAATTTTTGTCTAAGGAGCAATATTAAGGAAGGAATAGCGCCAAATCGTTTGTACTTTTTTTTTTTTCAGGAAGGAGGGGCCAAGGGCGAATGCCCGCAAAAGTGCCCCCCTCCCACCATACGAGAAAATATATCTGAAAATACATTTTAAAATATGGCTCTAATCCTTTCGCGTGCACAAACCTCACATAGCTCTCATTTATAAAAAATGTCCTCCGAATTTATTTAGTTGAAAGGCGAAATTTTTACATTTTAACATACATTAGTTAGTAGTTACGTTTGATTCTTTTCAATCGCCTTCGTTTCGAAATTGGAAATTTAAACTTTGAATTTTTGTTACATTGCTCACATAACGATATATATATATATATATATATATATATATATATATATATATATATATTATAATATATATACAGGGTGATTCAAAAGTCAGGTTACATAGGGCTTTTCTGTTTCTTTGTAGGTAAATGAGTTATGAGATGTTATCGAAGGAGGAGCGCATTGATGTGATATTCCTAGCTGGCTGCACAAGTGCATTGCCGTTAACGGTGGCCATATCGAACATGTGATGTGACTATTCCCCTGTATCATTACATAATACAGTATTTCCCTATGTAACCTGACTTTTGAATCACCCTGTGTGTATATATATATATATATATATGAGAGGGTGAGCTTGGTTTTAATGTATGGAATACCAGGTACAACAAATCGATGAATCGGTACAGAATTTAAATTCTGTCCCGAGTCATCGATTTGTTAAATTTGTACCGATTCATCGATTTGTTGTATCTGGTATTCCATACATTAAAACCAAGCTCACCCTCTTGTCTATTGTTAATTTCGCAGCCATCCCCTACCTAAAAGAAAAAAAAAAAATATTATAATCAACACTGAAAATTCCTATGATGCGCGCCTTTTGCGCCACCATGTGTGTGTGTGTGTGTGTGTGTGTGTGTGTGTGTGTGTGTGTATAAAATTAGACCTACCTTTTTCATTTCAGTGATTTCAAATTTAAAAAGCAAAAATCATTCTTAAAAATACTTTTACCCCTTTTTAGTCGTCTGGCTTTGTCTGGCTTTTTGTCATATGCTTAGCATAAGTACGTACATTAAAGCGTAAGATTTTCCATGCGAAGCATTGCAGCTGACTGCGCAAATGAACGAAAACTGACCAAAGTATTTCCATTAAATGTTGGAGCTCACGACTGACAATTCTGTTCGAGTCAAAAGACTCCTCCATCCCCCCCCCCAAAAAAAAATTTGAAAACGAAATGGCAAACAAGTTCCAAGAATTTAAATATACAGAGATCGTATGTATAATTAATAAAGGAAAGTTACGAACTTTAAGCTGGTGCATTATTATGTAAAATTAAAAGGGAATTAAGAGCACCTTCCTTTTTTTTGTAAATAATTGGGAATTAATTTAATAAAATTTGTTAATTAGATCCAGTAGTTAAATGCGCGCCACGTTATTAAACGTTCTTACGTCCATTTAAAATACGAATTTATATAATTGTTATTAAATATTTAATAAGTATTACTTACTGATAATACGTGAGAGGCAAAGAATAATATGAGAGAGAGAGAGAGAGAGAGAGAGAGAGAGAGAGAGAGAGAGAGGAGAGTCATAAGGACAAGAGGAAGCCTCAAACTTGACCTTTCACTCCATTCAGGGAGATTCCTGCTATTAAACTAGTTCAATTTTTAACTATTTCTAGCAGTAGTAGAAAACTGGGTAGAAAAACATAAGGCTTTCTTCCCACCCTCCGCTCCCTCCACGCCAGAAGTTGGTACGGAAAAAGGTTAAAGAAACTAGCTTGACCATGGAAAAGTAGCCAATGAAATTTTACAGGAAAGTGGAGAATATATAAGCTAACTCTACAGTTACGCCATACACATGGAGATAGTACACTAGATAGCACGCCTGTCTAAACTGACCAATAATATACTCGTACATACATAAAAATACCAGACATATAAATACCATACCATAAATGCCATAATAGCAGTATCTATAAAATCTACGTAAAATATAGAATTGAAGTCACGAAGCTCGCTTGATATTTAAACTTAAAATATCAAATGTGGGACTGAAATAAAAAATCAAAAAAAAATGGTTACTTTTAAAACTAGCGTTGAACTTCGGTTTTAAAAGTCCGTAGAATTTATCGATTTCTGTCTAAAATAACAATTAAAATTGGAAACACGATTTAAAATAATAATATAATTTTTTCTCCACTCCTAATTCTAATTCCTTCCTTACGTTTTTTATTATATTTGTGTAAGGAAAACTACGTGATTTAAGAGATAGAAAAACATTCAAGAATATTTATATCGGAAGTTTCGGCTCAAATTCGTAGTTGTTTTCAGGAAAAATTTTCACAAAAAAAGTTCTAGCGAAAGAGAAGGAAGAATGTTAGCGCAGATGTCGCGACTTGCTTTCGATTTATGGAGCAGTCAGATGAAAGAATTCGAAAGTATTAAAATTTTTATTCACTTTATTTCCTTTCAAAATGTCCCAAGAAAACTTTTAAAACTAAAGATAAAAACAAAAAAGTCTATAATGAATATACCTGCATATATATATATATATATATATATATATATATATATATATATATATATATAAAATCTGCACCTGCAAACACAGGTGCGAGTGTGTTACTAAAACCTTTCCTGGTTCTCCCTTAGTGTGTATACTAAAGCTGGTGCAGATTACCATAACCGTTTAGGGGGCCCCCACTCCCATTCCAACCTAAAGGGGAAACTGTGAGGGGCGGGTGTGTTACTAAAACCTTCCCTGGTCCTCCCGTAATATTTATGCTAAATTTGGTGCAGTTTACCTTAACCGTTTAGGCGTGTATAAACAAGCAGCCATGATCATCCTCATCATCATCATTCCACACACACACACACACACACATATATGTGTGTGTGTGTGTGTGTGTGTGTGTGTGTGTATATATAGTCTCGTGAGCTACAGTAGGCAGTGCTCTGATATTACCAGCTCAGCTCTGCTCTGCTTCTCGATGCTATACTCCGCGCTCGCCACGGCTCCACCTGTAAAATTTTTATCTGTTCCGCGCTCCACAGAGCTCCAGAAAAACCGCTCTGGGCTCCAGAGGATTCGCTACGAACTCCGCTGCATCTCCGCTATACAATTTCTTCCTCCTAAAATAACGGTTTTGATCAATTCGTCATTTTTCTATTTGATAGTTTATCACATCATAAATTTTTCTTCTATTCCAATTGATTTTAATTAATTACTTTTACTAAATGAAGTGTCACGTGAATTAAAATTATTCTTTAAAAATGACTAAATTAACCCTTTAAGGGCGGAATTTTTTGTAGATTTATGTTATAAATGCATATACAGTGCGTTCGAAAAGTCTCTCCGCAGTCAACCAACATTTTAAAAGAAGTGTTTGACAACAAGTGTAGACGAGTTGCTCTGTGCCTGCAAAACGGTGGAAAACACTTTGAACACATGCTTTAAAATCAAAAGGTTATGTAATAAAATCACTAAATCATGGTTGAATGAAAACATTGTAGTTTTTCAATTTCCTATGCGTTTAACGTAGCATTGCGGAGAGACTTCTCGAACGCACTGTATTTCAAACGCTACCACTTTGTACCAGTCGTCCTGAAAGGGTTAAATGAATTATGAAGGTTTGATTACAAATATTTATTTCAAAATATATCTCTTAAAGATGATTACGTACATTTATTTTAAAGAAATACCTTTTAATTAAGGATTAAATCTTTATTACGAGTTTTTTAAAAATCGGCTTATTCTGAAATTAAGCTAAAATTACGATCGAGATAATGGAGTTCTTTGGCATTACAGTGTAAAATAGAGTTATTCTTAAGAAAATAATTGTTCCATTTCTTCGAATATGGAACGAGTTTAGATCAATTTTATTTTTTTAAGATTGGTTCAACATCGGCCCAAAATGAGAAGTTGTTCCAACACTATGAAACAAAGTTGTTCCATACATAACAGTTTCCAAAAATTTTATTTATCCAATTTCTACATGGACCAATTATGGAACGATTTATTTGTAAAAGAATGGTCTCTCATTAAAACAGTTGGAACACCTTTCCTTTCTGAATCGATTCTGAACCAATGTATTACAAAATTACTACAAAATAAAATTGATTCAGAATTGTTCAATATTCGGATCAAATGGAACAATTAAATTTTTAGAAACGATGGTCTGTGTTTTGCAGTGTAAGCAACTTGAACCGCGTTCTTTTGTCTGTAATTATTTCTCCTGCCTTTGAGAACAGCTTTTCGCTCTCTACGGATGCGCCTAGAATGCGTGAGAGAGCTTTGGCTAAACCACAAAGAACAGACAGTATGGTTTCTTTTAATTTCCAATAATTTAGGGGATTTGAGTCAAACGCTTCTCTTTTTTCCCCTTTTGTAAATTACTAATTTGAGTGTAGTGATGAAACAAGAGAACTTTTACTTTCACCATCACTGTCACTTATCGTGTAGATCAGTGGTACTCATTGGGAGGCTCGCGAGCCAAATATGTATAGCGCATTTGGCTCGCGAGCCAAATATGTATAGCGCATTTGGCTCGCGAGCCGCGCAATGAGTACCACTGGTATAGTGTGGATCAAGAAGCGTAGGTCTAAGGCAGGGATACTCATTGTGCGGCTCGCGAGCCAAATGCTATATATATATATTTGGCTCGCGAACCACCCAATGAGTACCACTGGTGTAGATGTTCGATGTTTTCATTTGCTTTCCTCTTTACAAAAGCATTTTTCTGCAACTCGTTTGCACAAGCTTTTTTATCGCTTTCCGACTTATCTCCATTTATTTAATGTCTTCTTCCTCAATAGCTTTGATTACTCTTTCTCTATTATTTTCAATAAAAATCGAGCTTTGAATCTGGGATCAATGTTCTTAGCCATCAGGCATTTGATGTCTTAGCCATCAGGCATTTGATGTCCAATTCAAAAGATCGTAAGCGGCTGCTGATCATATTTGATATGTAACTTTTTTAATTCAATATAATCTAATAGATTCTGACTTAAATACAGCTCTCTCTTATAGCTCGAACTATAAGTGGTGATGTCGAATATTTGCAACCACAAATCATATTGCTGCTTCTTCAAATGGCTTTAAGAACTTGCAAAGATCCATTAATACTTGTTTTTCTTCTGATGTAATAGCCAGAGAAGGATTATCCAGCTTCGCGGCTGCTATTTCAAGCTATTCTTTGTTCATTAATCTCCTTAAGCATTGGCAAAGAGGAATTCCATCTAGTCTTGAAGTCTTTAGGAATCTCGCAAGGATTAATTTCGCAGCACTTTCCAATATTTTATATATTGGCGTCTTCATTCCAAGAACTCGGCGACCTTTTAAAAAGTGTCGCTACACTTTGAGCCTTTAGAACTAATACTGCAACATTTTCATTTATTTCATGACCCCCTTTTTTCGAAGAATAACTTGGTCCAAACATAAATTAATTGCATGAACCAGGCAGGCATGTTACTCGTTTCACATTGACATATTGACATGCTTTTGCTATATTACCTCCACTATCTTTTACAGTACAAATTGGGTAGGAAAGTCTATAACCTTTAAACATTCTCTGACAGAATGTGAAATGTTTTGGTTAGTATGTGCCTCGTTGCGGGTTATGAATGCAATACAGCATGGATTAAGATACCAAGTCAATAAAATGTTAGGTAACTGCAAAAAATTGGTTTTGATTTTTAGCGCACGTCTATAAATCAAATATTAGGCATATTCAGTATGGTATGTTATGGTATATTCAGTATGGTATGTTATGGCATATCCCATAATTCTAGCATTGAGTATTTTTTCGGATCTTTTCCAAATGGACGACCCCACGGGATTTAGCTGAAAATTTGTATGCTAATAAAGGTTTATAGTCTAATAACGAAAATGACATTATTTTCCTGGAAAAATATGCGCAACATACGAAAAAAATTGCATTTATATGCGCACTAGTTTGCATGGCGCATGACCGTTATCCAGTTTACACCCCTCATGACGCCCTGATACGAGGTTGCTGTGTGGCCCCAGGTTAATTGAATGCCCAGTTAGGTCAATTGAATGGCCGGTTAGGTCAACTGTACGCCCTTGACGATTGGTTAGGTTAAGTAGTCATATTTTCGTTAAAACTAACGAAAATATCATGACTTAACCTAACTAATCGTCAAGGGCGTACAGTTGACCTAACCGGCCATTCAATTGACCTAACCGGCCATTCAATTGACCTAATCTGGCATTCAATTGACCTAATCTGGCATTCAATTGACCTAACCTGGCATTCAGTTGACCTAACCAGGTATTTAATTGACCGGGGGCAACTCGCAAGTAGATAGCATTATCATATGGTCACACTACAACAATAATATTCAGACTAAACTAGGTCTAAGCAGACAACAAATAAACATTAATAACAACAACAAAAATTACTGTTTATGCGAGTTCGTATGGAGAAAAAGGTACCCAAATGAAGATTTATTTATTAAAATATTATTAAATATTGCAAATTTTAATAAATAAAGGATATTATCTGCGTTTATTTTGTAAAACCCATTACATAACTACATAATTTAGATAACGGTCATGCGCCATGCAAACTAGTGCGCATATAAATGCAATTTTTTTCGTATGTTACGCATATTTCTCCAGGAAAATAATGTCATTTTCGTTATTAAAATATAAAAATTTATTAGTATGCAAATTTTCAGCTAAATCCCGTGGGGTCGTTCATTTGGAAAAGCTCCATTTTTTTCAATCATTTTATTCTTCATAGTTTTATACATTTCATTTATGTGTGTTGTTGATACAGCACGACGAGAAGGCACTTCATAACTTCAACTCAGTAGGTTAAACACTCGCCTGAAATTAAAATAATAATTATAAATGCATATATAATTTAAATTTAATTTAAATAAATAACTTTATATGTATTTGTAGCAGTGATGTAATACTCGAGTCTGGTCTTGAGACCTTGCTTTCTGGTCTTTGTCTCGGTCTCCGTCTCTGCCATGGTGGTCTCGACTACATCACTGATATATATATATATATATATATATATATATATATATATATATATATATATATATATATATATATATATATCAATTAGAGAATAGAGAAAAATGGAGTAATTAAAATATTTTTGTTTGCCTCACTGAAGGAGACTCCACTAGTGTTGTAAATGAGAGAAGATCCATGACAATCCATTCTGTAACTGCTTTATCCACAATTTTCTTGCCGCCAAAAGGTTCTGAGTTTTCTTTGATATAAATCTGGATGATATTAACTTGGTTGTACGCTTTCTTTAGTTTAGTTTTCTCCAACTGTCTTTTGCTATTACGACCGGAGTATGGCACTTTCGTAAACGTTCTTTTTAATTAAAGTATTTATCGCTTTTTTTTCCCCTCCATATTACACACTGTCTCTTGCCAGGACATTACGTAGAAGTAAGTTTATGTTTATTAGAATCAGGAAGATCCATACTCAATTCATACACAACTGCTAAATTTATATTCTGTAAGAAAGATATTATCAATTTACTAATTTCAAGGTCAAGTTATACAAAGGACAAGGACACTAAACAGCAACAGACCGGCTGGTCCCTACGAACATGGCTAAGATTATGGCTACAAATATTGCAAAATCGCCAGTTAATATTAGAAAATAAGCTTACTAACATTACTGAGATGCGGGACACAACGCTGAATATGTGTAGAAGTAGGGGTCAGTATAAGGCAGCCATAAGGCGATGTAAACAGGCAGAAGAGTCTATTCTAGCATCAAAAGCCTGTGAAGCTCGCATAAATAACGATAATAACAAATTTTGGAAATTTGTTAAGAATCAAACGGGTGTCAAAAATGTCCTCCCTCCGACAATCGATGGGGTGTCGGGGAGGATGACATTGCAAAGCTGTGAAAAAACCACTACTCTAACATTCTTAACAGTGTGAGTAGGGATAATCTTAAGATAGATTGCAGCGAAACGACTGTGGGAGGGACAAGAGAAAATACTTTGATATCAGCTCCTGAAGTAAAGAGGTTAATGAAAGAGTTAAAGACTTGTTCTGCGTCACAGGTAGATGACCTATCGAATGAGCACTTAAAATATGCCAATGACGTAGTATGCCTGCATATATCAGTGATATTCATATATCATATATCATTGATAACATGATATTCTTTTTAATGTTACAAAAACTAAGGTTATGCAATTTCATCCAAAAAGCTGTAAGCAGCCAGCTGATATTAGGTTTAAAATGAAAGATGTAATTGAGGAAGTACAAGAGTTTAAGTATTTGGGTCAAACTATTACCAGCTCCTTGAGTGATGACTCGGATATGAGAAAACAATCTCAAAGCCTTTGTGCTAAAGCGAATATGACTATACGGAACTTTCGGTTCTGTACAAGTGAAGCTGAAGACATTCTCTTTCTACTTTCTGCAGTAATATTTACGGACAGCAACTATGGGTGAACTATAAAAAAGGTTCTGGCAGAACCCTAAATTTGCTGTACAACAGGTCTTTTAGACTCTTACATAAATTAACCTCGAAATGCTCAGCTTCGCAAATGTTTGCTACCCGCAATGTCCCGAGCTTCCGGGAGGTAACAAGACGTGCTCAATACAGTCTGATGCAAAGGATTAAAAAATCAATCAACCCGATTATCCAAGCTATCCATGAGTCCTGCCGTTTATCCTCTAAGCTATGGAATTCTTGGTAAGAAAACATCTCTGTAGCTCCACTTAACTCCGACATTACTCTATTTCTAATCAACTGTATATATTTCTACCCTTAGTATATGAACTGTTATTGTATTAATAATATTTGTCATATGAACTATAGTCTGCCAATAAACCTTTTTATTTTCATTTTTATTTTCATTATAACGATTGTTTTTGTCAAAATATTTTTTAAGATCTTGTAAAATTTTTCAAGGAGTGGCAACGTTGGATGTGAGTTTGCCAAAAAATCCGCGTCTGCTTCCAAGTTTCGAATTTATCTAGTCTACATCATTAATTTTATATAAGAAAAATCACATAAATAACTTTACTTGAGATAATACTCAAGCCGGAGGAAGGCCGGAAAAAGTGATTTTTCGGCACATTTGCAATGGTTTTTCATGAAGTAGCAAATTCCAGTTGTACGATAGATTCTGTATAAAGGAAAGCAGTAAAATTCTTTTCTTTGTCAGAGTTCGTAAGTAGTGGGGGTTGGGATGGATACACTTTTCTTACGAGTGGGTATTCGGGAAGGGCATTCTTTATAGTCCCTTAAATTATAAGTTATATACTCATATATATTTACATTTTTTTTTAGAGCTATTAAAAAATGGGTAAATTAAAATTCTTGATCATTAAGTGCAGTTCCAAGCTTGACTCTGGGCTCCATATATGCAGCTCCAGGCTCCATTTGCATGGTTCCAGGCAGTACTCTATAGCTTTGCGCTCCACGCAGCTCCCCTGTAATTTTTTTTAAAATCTCGGCTCGAAGTTGCTCTTAAAACTGCGAGCTCCAGGCTAGAGATATTTGTAGGTTAAAATTAAAACTATTTATGTTTTAGTAAATGCAAAAAACTTAACTTTTTTCTACGTGAAGGTCAAAATATGAAAATAAAAACCCACTCTAATAGACAGAGGAGGATGCCAGTGGGCGTCGAAACTGTTGTGGAAATAAACTCTGTCTATTAGAGTGGGTTTTTATTTTCATATGTTTTAGTGTTCACTTTATTCCTCTAGGTCTCTCTCTCTCTCTCTCTCTCTCTCTCTCTCTCTCTCTCTCTCTCTCTGAAGTAGATTTTGCGATACGTTCTTTGGGGTGAAATTTTCTGCATAAAAGCGTAAACGAAGTAAGAGAAGAAACGAAACGGAGCTGCAAAATCAAATTTAAGTTAGGCTTTTCTCGCAAAAGTTTCGCCTAAGAATACAAAGCTTAAGCCACGTACACCCAACTTACTTCTCTTAAAATTCTATTGCATGGAATTTTTACTTGAGTTTTCTCTTACTTAAAGAAAATAGCCAGAGAGAGAGAGAGAGAGAGAGAGAGAGTAGTATTGGTAAAAGCAAATTAATATTGATATTCTTTAGTCTAAAGCTTAGATTTACAGCAGGGGTTCCCAAATTGGTGTTCCGCGGAACACTTGTATACCGTGAGAAGTGTTCCGCGGAACACAATTTGGGAACCCCTGATTTACAGGAACCGTGTCGTTATACACATACAGAATATACAGAGGGTTGACAAAAGTAAATAGACACCGTTTTTTTTTTTTTTTTTTTTAATTTTTATTTGATTATAAATGTCAATAAATACTAACAAATTTTTAAATAGATATATTTAAAATCGTGTTCTTTTCCCTTTTGCATTTATTAATTTAATAAATTTATTATTATTTATTGACTTTTGTAATTAAATCAAAAGTTTGATAAAAACAAAAGGGCTACTTGCCTTGGGAACCATATATATATATATATATATATATATATATATATATATATATAGGATGATCCAGAGAAATGGGACCCAAAAGAAACCACTGTAACTCTTAAAGTATAAGTCCTTTTATAAAATCATACGCATCATTCGAAAGAGGATAGTTACAAGTTTGTACAGGATTGTATAGGTTTTGACAATACAAGACAAGATAAGATACAAAACAAAATAAAAGTGTTAGTTAAAACTAACCCTTCAAGATGACTGCATGGACTGTGGAACAGCTGCGTTTCATAACTGAGCAATATTATGAGCATGGAAGAAGTGTAGTTTCAGCTCTTAGAAGGTGATTTTGACATCTGAAAATTTGTCTTGAAAGATCTTTGAGCTGAAAGTACACTTCTTCCATGCTCATAATATTGCTCAGTTATGAAACGCAGCTGTTCCACAGTCCATGCAGTCATCTTGAAGGGTTAGTTTTAACTAACACTTTTATTTTGTTTTGTATCTTATCTTGTCTTGTATTGTCAAAACCTATACAATCCTGTACAAACTTGTAACTATCCTCTTTCGAATGATGAGTATGATTTTATAAAAGGACTTATACTTTAAGAGTTACAGGGGTTTCTTTTGGGTCCCATTTCTCTGGATCACCCTTTATATATATCAACGTAAAGAACGACGCTTGTATAGGAGAACATTCCGCGCAAGATGAGGAGGGAGAACGAACAAATGAAAAAACGAGGTAACCACCCGGAATCGAACCCGGGATCATTCATTTGTTCGTTCTCCCCTCCTCATCTTGCGCGGAATGTTCTCCTATACAAGCGTCGTTCTTTACGTTAATTATACTGCGTGTTCTTTCCAGTTGAAATGTGTATATATATATATATATATATATATATATATATATATAACTTTTAAATAATATAATAACTAATATATAATACAACCCGCAAGAAATGGGAGGAAAACTATTCCTAACGCTTTTGTCCATTGTAAGACTTAGTAATAAGAGAAAGAGCGTGGAATTGTTTTCATTTTTCTTGCGGGTTGTACGAGTATTACATTTAATAACAGTCATGTAAAAATTGTCAACTTTTTACCCATATATCTACACACACACACACACACACACACACATATATATATATTATATATATATATATATTATATATATATATAAATATTATATATATATATTATTGTGTGTGTGTGTGAACAAAAACTTAAACTATGTTGCAATCTTGCATAAGACTCAAATTTGTTATCTGTGAGCAGTTCTCTATACTTCGAACGGAACAGTTCAGCATGTCTTACTAGTTGTTATCATGCGATGACCAGACTAAGGTTGTCAATGCTCTGACTTTCCGGTTCCTACTCCGCTTCTCTCAGGTAGTAGCTGCTGGTTCAGCTCTGTTCCGACACTGCCAGCTCCGGCTTCGCTCCGGGAAGGGCTGTGGATTTTTAAATGACAAAAGAACTACAAATGCAGTGGAAATTGAACGTAGAATGAAGCAACAGCAAACATGTCACCAGCGATAAAAGCCTTTATAAGAACCTACAGTAGGATGGGATTGCTTCAGTTTGTTCAGCAAGTGGTTTACATGAAGATGCAGTTCATGCCAACACTAATGTATGGTTGTGAGACACTTGTTTGACATGTTAATTCATTGTCGATAGTGAGAGCAGTTGAGATGAATAAGTTGAGAAAAATGATTGGCGTAAAATGGAGTGGCCATATGAGAATGCGGAGCTTCTTGAAAAATGTGGAGTGGAGAAAGGTCACTGGAGAATAGAATAAAGGCTATCATGCTACATTAAATTGGTCATTCGGAGAATGGTGAGTAATGACATAATTGTGAAGGTATATAACAATGGCTGCATAAATGTGAGAAGTAAAGGAAAAATGCTTAACAGATACAAAAATGTAATTAGTAAGATTGTGAATAAATGTGGACTTAGTATAAATGTGATACAAAGATTAATGAAAAACAGAGAAAGATGAAAACGTTGGTCTCACATGGCATATACCCTTAGAATTATACCCTCAACCTCGTCATGAATGATGACACTGGACCTCCGAGGCTGAGGTGATATCTTATTCCCTTGTGGTGATCCTGATGTATCAATATGTAAGACTGAATTGAGTGTCTTTGATCCCGAATTCAAGGGTCGTATCCACCCCAAGGAGTATTGGAAATGAGTTCTTATTTTACATAATAATAAAGATTTAAAAACTTGTTTACGCAATGAGAAATCTTTCATTTTAATTGAAAAACACGTGAACTCATTCATAAGCGAGAAGAGAATATTAGAAATTGACTTCAGAGTTTCTTTTTTTTTAATGTAGTTAAAAGCCTTTTCAAAGACTTCTTTATAATATATCAAAAGACGTCTTTAGAATCAACTTAGCATCATTTCCCTTTAAAAAATTTCTTTACATTTCGCTATTCCACGTCTTTTTCTTTAAAAATGGTTGGAAAACTTTTGTTCCAGAATTTCCGTTCCGGGTTTTTTGGCGAAGATTTTCAGTTGCGTTTCTTGGCGCTTTATAAATAGTCTTTCGGAGGCTGGATAATAGATGACGTTTTAATACATGTACGCCACAGTGGGTTTCGTTAATGCCAGTTTTAACTAATTAAAAGGTTTTTAGTTCTATAAAGGGTACTTATAATGGAATAAAAACGAAAAGGATACTAAATATTTTTGTTCAAAATTATGTGTATATATATATATATATATATATATATATATATATATTTTAACTGCAAACAACACAGTATAATTAATGTAAAGAACGACGCTTGTGTAGAAGAGCGTTCCGCACAAGATGAAGAGGGAGAACGAACAAATGAAAAATGAGGTACCACCCTGGAATCGAACCCGGGATCATCCGATTGCCGGTCAGATATGCTGTCCACTACACCTCAGGGCATTGGTTTCTGCTCGTATGTAGGAGAATTACAACTTCTGATTGATCGAGGTCCATGGTGTAGTGGATAGCATATCTGACCGGCAATTGGATGATCCCGTGTTCAATTCCCGGGTGGTACCTCATTTTTCATTTGTTCGTTCTCCCTCCTCATCTTGTGCGGAACGCTCTTCTACACAAGCGTCGTTCTTTACATATATATATATATATATATATAGATAGTTGGATGTATGGTAAAATCACCCAGATTTCCCTGGAGTTTAGATTTATTTCCCTCAGCCCCCAAAAGTTTATTTATCAAGAATTACTTTTCAATTTTATTGATAATAGAATTAATAGCGACCCACCACATTATATAATCATAGAAAATAATCGGAATTGTAACATGACTAGTCTAAATGACCACATAAATGAGAATGCTAACAGCATAGAGCTACACGCGCGCCAGCACGCACACACACACACGTACAGAATAATTGTGATCACTTGCTCATTTCGCTATCAGCAACGGGATTCTACATTCCCCATTGCTCTTCTTTGGGCTCTGTCGTGACCATGTTGTGACACCGCTTCCCGACGATCAGGAGAGTTGACTGGCATTGGGTCTGGGTTGGATGGGGGACCATCCCCCGCGTCCAAGTGATGTAGTAGCCCGTGGTTCGGATACCACGTAAAGTTGTAGTCCCCTGATCCCCTCCGTCACATGATGTTCGCTGTTAAAAGGAGGTTAAATAATCCCAAAGCACTCCTCCCCAAAGCCCTCCTCCCTCCTCCCCGAAACTCCTCCTCCAAACTCCTCCCCCATCCTCTTTATTTTGAATATTTACAGTTCAATGTAAATTACATAAAAATCTATGTAAACTTTATTACAAAACAGTAACAAAACAGTAACAAATTTAATTTTATAGCGTAAATGAAGAAATTTATGATACTAAAAATAGTACGTTTTTTATCAAAACCTTATCAAAACCAAAATCATTTCCTTATCAAAACCCCTTTAAATGATCTATAAATTAACGCCGGTGTTCTCTTCTGAAGTTATGTTAATTTATACGTAATTTTATACACCACACTGTATTAAACTGTAATTACTCATAGTTAGTCAGAACCAATATATAAAAAAACTTTGCCGATATCCTGACACCATTTTGTCCAAAACGTGGAGATTATTGATCTTAGCAATCTTTGGCTTCAATTTCAATTTTATTATTAATTTTCACTTTTAGCCGCTAGATCTGCACCACACTATATAAAGATATCAAGGAAAACCTCTCCCAATTATATCAACCAGCGACTCCAAAATGTCATAAGTTTACGCCCTTTCAGTACATCATAACCACCCTCCATCGTCGAACTTGTTAGAAGAGTCATTCAACGAGCGACGATATTGCGAGATTTAAAAAAAAAGCCTCAAGCTCCCCAAGAACACTCTCCTGCCTCATTTGCTGAGATTATATACGTCTCCTTGCCGTAAATATTCATTAAAAATTTTCTTTCTCTTACTCGTTTAAAGGAGAAACTTTGAACATTTTTTTTGAACAATTTGTACTTATGAAATTTGTGATTAAACTTTGCGATTATTCTTCGTGCATTAATAAAAATTAGAAGAGATTTATTTCTCGCTCCTCGCCTCGTTCTCAATCCTCGTCAGGAACCTTCAATTTACTTAGTTTTTGGAACCATGGGGTCTAAATGACTCCAGCCCTAAAATCTTATAAAATGGTACTATAAAAAGTCTATAATAAAACAATCACAGGAATGAAACATTGCCTTTGATATTTAAACACTTTTTAATAAATATCATCATCTCTTTCAATGGTTTGACCCTATCCATGGTTCCCAATGACGGTTAATTAAGCTATATTGAAGCAAATATTAATTTTCCTAAAACTAAAAAAATCCCGAAGATTCCTATAAAGGCGATATTTGTATCCCGAACGGAAATTTCCTTTGTAAACCTTCATTGCAGCTTTTCAATTTTAATCTCTTCATACAAAAGGAGTTTTTGAGATGTATCTTCCATGAATCCGGAATCACATCTCATTAAACAACAAAGCCAGTCAAGTAAAATATGCATTATAAATAGTTTCCACAAATGTTCTCCGTATTTTGACAAGCCATATTTTATGCTGTAAAAAGAGGTAAAATATTGTGGTATGTTTTGAAATACAGCACAATACCTCAACTTTTAATGGCGTGCAAGAGAAAGTACAATGCGTGTCGTGGTTAGCTGAAATTGAGTCAGTTACCACTGTTCAACAAAATTTTCGGTGTATGTAAGGAAAGGAACCTCCAATTAATAATACAACCACAAAATGGACCAAATGTTCAAAGGAAAATGGGAGTCTTGCCAAA
Source organism: Bathynomus jamesi (assembly GCA_023014485.1). Taxonomy (NCBI): domain Eukaryota; kingdom Metazoa; phylum Arthropoda; class Malacostraca; order Isopoda; family Cirolanidae; genus Bathynomus; species Bathynomus jamesi. The sequence goes on along the minus strand of JAJOZX010008607.1, from coordinate 42,808 downwards.
GAAACAGTCAAGTAGATCACTCACGTCAAATGAAAATGTCGAACCCATAAAACATTTTTTTTGCGAAGCTCAGAAAAGTCGATTATAAACGCCAACTTTTGCAAGAAATTAAACTTGATGATCTGCCAAAAGTGTAGTATTTGTTGCTTTTGTGTTACAAAATTTAAATGAAGACTACATTGAGATTAGAAAAATTTTCATCGGGATTATGAACGGTCAGTTATCGAGCACTCTTGATGATTAATTGTCTTCAGTTTCCATACACAAATGTACGCTATATAAATGTACGTATGTATGTAGGTACTGTATGTATCTAAACAGAAACAATGTACCTCTTAAAGTAGACGTACCAAAATCAATGTGAAAGAGTATATATATATTATATATATATATATATATATATATATATATAATATATATATATATAATATATATATATATACACAAAAAAAACTCTGTTTTGAACCTTAACGTCTTATGGCCGAATGAGTACCGTAGAAACTCACAAAATTCGAATCTTCAATGACAGCGATTCGAACCCCATCGAGGTAAAATAAATTTATTTCTGATGCATTTATCTTAAAATTTATATTGCTGTACTAGGTTGTTTCTGGGCTAAATAAAGATTTACTTGCATGTAATTACACACTGTTTAATGACGTTAAACTAAAAGGAAAATATAAATAAATAATGTATGTCAGTTGAAAAAAAATGATGAAACTTCTTTGGTGGACCAAAACATAAATGAAGAATTAGGATCAAAAGGGACGCTGTAATTTATTTATTATTGTTATTTTTGTTTGTTTATATATTATATATATATATATATAGATATATATATATATTATATAAAGGTCCATAAAGAAAGACAGTACATGATGTACACTCCAAAACTGTCTGTTTTGTCTATTTTAGAACCGAGACTACAAAAGTGCTAAACATTACAAAAACTGAAGTTCTTCAAAAGTACATATGAGACTCTTCCAGGAAGAAGTGGCTAAGCTACAAGAGTAAAAAACGACAGAAAACGCAGTTAAAGTTGTACCAAATTTGAAAGTTGTCATAACTTTTGGACTTTTGAAGATATTCGTCGAAATATCTCCAAGTTCAAAAGTTATGGCACTTCTTCACAGGAGGGTCTCATATATAGTAGGTCGAAAGTAGATAAAGATGTTTGAGACATTTATCGTCTTAACTGTCGGTATCCTCTAAAACTAAGTAAAAATTACAAGACGGAAACTTCCAGGGATTAAAGTAAACCTTTCAGTTACTTTCAGTGAACTTTAGTTTTCGAATGAACTCATTAAATACTTTTTTTCAGAGAAAGTTTAATCCCTTTTTTTTTACTCTTTGTTCTAAAGTAAACACAACGGACAGTTTTTAGAGTATATTCCTTATGGCAGGGGTTTTCAAACTGTGTTCCGCGAGAACTTGATGGGGGTTCCGTGGGGCATGTCATGAGAGACTGAGAAGGAGAGAGAGGTATGATAAAATAATATCAACTGGCATGGATGAATTTACGATATATATTCTGCGAATTCAGTGATTGTGTTTTGAAAGGCGTAGACAAAGAGAGAGTGGGCGAGAGAGAGAATTTTAATTCAAACGATGAGATATCCAGAATAAGTGTTGCCCTCTCGCAGCCACAGTAAGAAACAGGAGCCCATTTTGTAAACAAAACAGAGCTGATGACCACGAGCACTGGTCTGATTGATTTGGTGAGTTTTTCTATGTTTTTAGGTCTAGTTTCCTCAGTTCACGGAAGTTATGATCACAGAAATGTAATATTGAACTTTTATCCAAAGAAAAGTAATCATATCCAAGTCATTGAACATTTATTTGTTTGATTAACTATTAAAATTACTCCTCAATAACAGTAAAATTCCTCACTTTTAATTATTTTGCATTCAAAACTTTAATTTTACAATAAACATGATATTTTTTATACTTATAATTTCTTTTTTGCTAACAGTAATGTGGGGAGGAGAATTTAAAATAAATTAGCCAATAAAAGTAAATTGTCTTTTTTTTTCTTGTAAATTTCTAAACTTATATATTTTTTTGGTGAAATTCATATAACTGTATATGTAAATTTCATAAATTACATAAATAAACTGCAGTGAGCATAAATTGTATTTTATTACCATTTGCCTTATATCATTAAAATTTTACCTGTTCGTCAAGGTTCCGTGAATTTTTTTTTTTTAAATAAAGGTTCCGTGGCTTCAAAAAGTTTTAAAAAACTCTACCTTATGGTGCGTTTTTATTTCCTACCAGGTATATCCAACCAGTACTATCGAGAGTGTAAACACTAACACTTCTGAGAGGATTAAAGTCATTGTTCTTTTCTACGTGGATTATTATACGAAGACGGGCTGGAGAGATTTACACGGGATCCAGAAAACCTGGTCCAATAGGTGCGAATTTCACACGGTAGTGAACAAATTGCGCAGGACGAGTCTGTTGCAGATGAAGATGAAGTTTCCATGTCAGAGTTCAAAATCCAAATTGTAGTGAAGCTTGTGAACACAGCCCAACAAAATCCCTACGACAAGCATCGTCTGAAATGATTATCCTATCATCTTCACTTCATAAGATCTGCGATTTGATTTCATAACATATTCAAACTGGACACCACCTGGATGAGGAGAATTACGCGGTACAAGTCGGCATTGCCACACTTTGAAATTGTGGAAAATGTGGATCTCCTAGAGCATATCTTTTCACCATCTTCAGTAAGATGAACAGGCATAGCTGCCGCACTTGGGCAAGAATGGGAATGAAACCCGCCGAAAGTAAATGTATGTCCATGGATTAAGAAAAGAAAGATCCAGAGGCCATTTATCTATGGACCTAGGATAAGTGATAATGATAAGTGATAATGATTTTCTAGGCACGGTGCAGCGGTTCTTGGAGGCAGAATTTGCATCTGACAAAGCCCTGGAAGCTGTTTTCTTTCAACAGAATAGAGTATGAACCCATTTTGTTATAGTCGTACGTGACTACTTCAACAAGCGCTTTGGTGTACAGCGGGATAGAAAGAGGTGGGAACCGGATCCAACACCACTTGATTCTTTTGTATCGGGGTTCATCAAATCGAAAGTATACAGAGATAATGTCCAGGATTCGCATTCCTAGTCCTTAAAATCGTATTAACTCTACCGTTAAGTTTTTAACAGCGCAGATAGGGCATAACGTTCTCTAGACAACCACAAATTACGAGATAATAATCAGACATTTAAATGTTGCCTGGTAATTAACAAGATGCTCCTTTGGACATATGAGGCGCTCGGGCGAATAGAAGCGAATTAACCATTTCGGGATTTGGATTGATTCGCCTCTATTCTCCCGAACGCCTCATATACAGGGTGTCCCAGAATTAACTATCTATTTCAATGAAATCGGACAAATTTAATAAAACTGACATAATTTTGTGTTTATTACTAAATTATGATACAAAACAAATAGATTATAAATCATAAGTCAAAACTTTATTGAGAAGTTTCAACATGTGCACCGTCTGTATCTCTGCAAATTTCAAATCTATCCTCAGCGCTGCGAAACACATTTTGAAGCATTTCAGGTGTTATCTCCCGCACTGCCAACTGGATGCGTTCTTTAAGTTCAGCTAAACTATTGATCTTTTGGCGATAAACCTTTGTTTTTATGAAACCCCATGCAAAGAAATCCAGGGGTGTCAAATCCGGAGAACGCGGAGGCCAAGGTCGAGGTCCTCCACGTCCAATCCACCGATTCGGAAGGCGTCTGTTGAGGTATTCTCGAACAATTAGAGCATAATGACATGGTGCTCCATCTTGTTGAAACACAACATTATCAAGAATGCCATCATCAAGAAGCTGTGGTTCGAGAAACTGCTGAAGCATATCAAGGTAGACGGTACCTGTTACAGTTGCTTCCGCAAAGAAGAATGGGCCATAAATTTTGGATTTGGTCATTCCAAGCCACACGTTAACTTTTGGAGAGTCTCTTTGCCATTCTATGACTTCAGACGGTCTTTCATTGGACCAGATACGACAGTTGTGTCGATTGACTTTACCACACGTGTGGAAAGTCGCCTCATCACTGAATAAGATGTTATCCAATAAACTTTCATTTTCGATTTGATCCACAATTTCTGCACACCTTGCTGCTCGATTTGGATAATCCTCTTCATTTAGGGCATGCAGTACTTGAATGTGATAGCCTTTTTCATCAGTGTCGAACGCAAGATTCTATGAACTGTTGTCTTGGATATGTTGAGTCTTCGACCGGCCTCCCTAACCGAAGTTGTTGGTTCATCCTCAAACAATTGTCGTACCTGTTCGGTACTGTTACGTGCTGTCCTTGGGCGTCCTCTTCCCACCTCGTCGTGTACGGATCCAGTTCTTTTAAATTTGTTCACAAGTTTACGAATCGCTTTGTCTGTAGGACCGGTTCTGTGGAATCTTCTTGTAAATTTTTCTCTGATTTCATTACATTGCATTCCTTTGATACGGGATGTTACAACAAAGATGCGTTCTTGTGTATTCATTATTAATAGGGTTCTGAAAGAGAATGAAAATAAAACTATGAAAAACTATGAAAAAATTATGAAAATAAAATTATGAAAAAAATTTAGAAATTTATACATTTTTAACACATATTAAACTTGATAAACATAAATAAAAGTGTGTTTTTAAAAAATTTGTCCGATTTCATTGAAATAGAGAGTTAATTCTGGGACACCCTGTATAAGAAATAAAGTTTAGCGCAAATAACCTGACGTTTCTTTAGTCAAGTTTTTAGCAATGGCTGGTTGTTAAACAAATTGGTGTTATGAAAGTGACCGTTCTGGTTATTAGTTAATCTTTGGAACATAAGTAGTATGAACTAATGATACTAATGGGTACTAGTGGACTAATGTTACTAATGGGTTTTGCAAAACAACATCGAACAATTTCGTGATTTTATTATAATTGCATACAAATCTCAATAATATTTTATATTTTTGCCTCCAACTTCGACAATCAAATCCATTCGTCTTCTCACTGATTTCAAGAGATTTATGGAACAGTTTTGTGTCGTTTTAGACACTTTGAAGAGCTTCAGTGAGAACCCACACGAGCACTCCACGAGATGATCGATCACCACGAATATTGTTTAACATTTCATCAGTGATAACTCCGAGATTCTCTCACGGAGTCAAGTTCTTCAACTTTATTCTAGTTGATGCGAAATTATTATCCAAAACGACATAAAGCTAAATCACGAAAACATAAGATAGTATTGAGGTTTTTATGCAATTTTAATATGAGAAAAATCTCGAAAATTCTTCGAGTATTTTTGCAACTACCATCCTGTCACACATCACATAGTAACTTTTTGTGCGCACACACTATATAATATATATATATATATATATATAATATATATATATATATATATATATATATATATATATTAAAGTTTTCAAAACAAGCAAGTTTTATTCTGTATTCTGTGAAACTCATTTAAATTATGCAGATATTTGCGTGTCTTGAACGAAAACAGAATATTCGTTTCTTTATAGATTCAGAAAACGCCAAATATCTTCCTTTCAAAACAATTTGCAACAAAGTTAAACAAATTTCCAGCTAAGCTAAGATCAAGTGCGTAAATTTATCTCATTTGTTAAGGAAATGAAACAAAGTTCTTAATTCTTTTATAGCATTAAGTGCTTATCTAAGGAACTTAGTAAATAGGCATAGTATGTACAAACTTCGCGGTAAATACGCCGAAATGTATGTTGAGATATATTTAGTTCATACATTCTTTAGAGAACTAAAAAAAAATGCACTTAAAAGATACATTTGTAACTTAAAAGATACGTTTGTACCTTAAAAGATACGTTTGCAGAGTCGACTGTGAAAATACTTGTATTAAATTGAATGTATGTCTATTTTTTGTTAAATTGGTCTTCGTAAACATGCTTGTAATGTTAAATCTTTTAATGTTAAAACACAAAATGAAAAATGAAAAGTGAAAAATAAATGATAATTTATTGACATGTATGAAGGAAATTGAAAAGGCAATAAAGTGGGAATTTGGAGCTAGTTCGACTCGAACCAGCGATCCCGTAGGTCAGTGGGTAACACAGTTTCCTTATAAAAGACACTGAGGTTGAGGGTTCGAACCCCGATGATGCTGATAATAAAGATAATACAGGAGTTAATGTAGTAGGCCGCATTAGCTGGTGAGGAATCTCCAGCACACCGACCTGAATTACTTCAAGAACCAGCTGGACAGATTCTTGTGCAAAGTCCCTGACCATCCATGCGTGGTTGGCTACGAGGGCAGGAGGAGATCAGAGAGCAATTTCCTCCTTCACCAAGTCCCGCAAATGAGGCGTCGATCCTGAACCGTCATTTAAACTCAACAAAAGCAAAGCAACAAAAGCAAGCATATATATATATATATATATATATAGTCCGAAACCAAAATTCTGCAACTCACATACACACACACACACACACACACACACACACACACACGTGTTGGTGTATATATATATATATATATATATATATATATATATATATATATATATATATATATATAATTTATATATATATAAATAAAACAAAAATTATTCCTGCTTTTCACTTTATTGTTTGTGATTTATTTCTGCTTCAGATTTCATTTAATAGAAATTCATTTAATGTTAATTTTTAAATAAATATGCTTATTCTAACTGAATGTAAATAAATAAAATTAACAAATTTACCCTAAGAAAGAGAAAACATAATAAAGTAGTTTTAAATCCTTCTTTTATTGGGTACAATTACAAAGCAGCATATCATTATTATTCAATGAGAGACATTAATTAAAATTTTACCCTTCGTGTACAAAGGAAAAAAGATCTTATCCATAATTGTTTTTTAAACTAACGCGTATTTAGAAACGACTTAACATATACAGTACCTTCATTTCAGTCTTATATATATGTACTGTGTGTGTATACACACACACACACACGTAAAATTGTAGGTCCCCTCCGCCACCACGGAGGACATACACAATACACAATTACGAACACAGTTAGGTAGACCAGCCATGAGTGGATCCTAGGGTCTTTGTTGGTCTGAAACATTATAACATTATTACATTTAACATTATTATATATATATATGGTAATGTATGAAAGGCAGGCTCTTCTGATTCAGACTTACTTTCGCGTTATATTGGGACATTGCATGTGTATAATATAACTTTCTAAACTTACTGTACATTCCCTTAATATGATTACGGTATCGTTTATCAGTAAATGGTTTTCTTTAAATAAAAACCATGAGCGCATTCTCACCTGAAGTGACACTTCATATTTGATCTCCATCAATGCATGACGACAAATTTATGGAAACAAAATTATTAAAACTAATTTACTGATACAGTTTCTTTTTTACAGAGACTTTATGAATTACACGTTACCACTTTTTCATAGAAACCTTATGAATTACACGTTACCACTTTTTCATAGAGACCTTATGAATTACACGTTACCACTTTTTCATAGAGACCTTATGAATTACTCTTTACCACTTTTTCATAGAGACCTTATGAATTACTCTTTACCACTTTTTATAAAGACTTTATGAATTACACGTTACCACTTTTTCATAGAGACCTTATGAATTACACGTTACCACTTTTTCATAAAGACCTTATGAATTACACGTTACCACTTTTTCATAGAGACTTTATGAATTACATGTTACCACTTTTTCATAAAGACCTTATGAATTACATGTTACCACTTTTTCATAGAGACCTTATGAATTACACGTTACCACTTTTTTATAAAGACTTTATAAATTACACGTTACCACTTTTTTATAAAGACCTTATGAATTACACGTTACCACTTTTTCATAAAGAATTTATGAAGTACATATTACCACTTATTTATAGAAATCTACAAATCTTTGATATTAAATGATGTAGAAGAAGAAGGTCGATCTATACAATGTCGATCTGAATAACGTCTATTTGCATGAAGTCGAAACTAAAAATGTTAAGCTGCACAAGATCGAACAGTTCGACTCTGTGCAGGTCGACTTAATTCATGTTAAATTAGTTAAAATTAGATTGCGTTACATTTGGTTAGCTTTTTTAGGTTACATTATGCCTGGTTACGTTACGCTAGGTTACATTAGGTTAGATTAGTCATTTTCATTTAAAATCTGAAATATATATATATATATAATATATATATGTTAAACACAGACCGTGCATGGAACAAGCAACTCTTCTGGGAAATTACATCCACTATAGTTCGAATAAGTAATGATAAATGACAAATACTATAGTTTTTTCTTTTTCATGATGGAAAGAAAGCCCAACGTGGGCACCGGGTTACTCGCAAAGAGGCTCCAAAATATAGCTTCCCTCACCAGCTATCTGCAAAGCAGATAGGATTCAGCTTTGGGACAGGATCTAGGGTTTACAGCTTACACCTAGCCTACTACATTCAGGACCTCAAAATACGCAAGAAACTCATTACATTCACGTCGGATTGAATACATCAAAGAAAAAGGGGTAACTATTGTATTTTTAGCCAAAAAACAAAACTTAAACCTCAACCGGGACATTGAGCGTCCACTTTTCAAGGCACATAATACGTCCGTTTAATATACACAAACTCAGAATGGTCCCCTGAGAAACTTATATTTGTCATTTGTCATTATTTATTCGAACTATAGTGGATGTAATTTCCCAGAAGAGTTCCTTATTCCATGCACGGTCTGTGTTTAACATATAAGTTTCTCAGGGAACCATTCTGAGTTTGTATATATATATATATATATATATATATATATATATATAATATATATGATGAATAAAACCACGAAGGAAAGGAAACACAGATGGTGCTCAAGCGCTTTCGTCTAATGACATCCTCAGGAACACTGCAGTACATAAAGAATTACAGCCTATATATAGGTTACAGAAAAAAATATATATATATATATATATATATATATATATATACAATAAACGGAGAAACGAAATTAAAGGATTGTGGAAGGGGGCACACAAATTTATAAGGAAAACTATCGATTTTTAGCACGAGATTAAGATTTGTTTCCAAACAATGTTATAGATAAAAAAAAAAATAATAAAATAAAAATATATATATATATACAAATTTATACTGGAAATCTGCCCAAGTTTTAGCACTCTGCTCTTTTTGTATATAAAAATTGAACAATTATCGATTTTTAACACAAGATTAAAAGATTTGTTTCCAAACAATGTTATAGATAAAAAAATATATATATATATTTTAATTTATACTGGAAATCTGCCCGGGTTTTAGCAGTCTGCCCTATTTTTTTGTATATAAAATTGAAAAATAAAAGTTATTAGGGTGGCATACAAATTTTATCAAAGATTAGCGTTCTACCTTTCTTATCTAAATCTGTTCTGAAGGAATTCAAAACAACAGGATCGAGTTGAAAAGACCTTTGCTTATGTTGAAGTTATTTGTTAGTTGGATAATGGCAGACTCAAGAATATTTCTATTAACAATGTTGCTAGAGTGGAATAAAACTGAAGCATTATTCCAATCAATACAGTGGGATAACTCTGACAAATGGACAAAAAGGGCACTGGACAATTGTCCTGTTCTAACGGAATATTGATGCTGTTTTATACGTGTGTGCAAATCCTTTCCCGTCTGACCTATGTAAAAGGAATCACATTGTTTACAACCAATTTTATAGATAATGCCTGAATTATTGGTAGGGCTATTTTTTACTATGATATTTTTCACAATATTGTTATATGAAAATACTACATTAATATCCAAAAGTTTAAATACATTAGCAATGCCTAAAAAGCCCGGGGAAAATGGAAGTACTAAAATATTTTTTGACAAAGTACGAGTGTTATTATTGACGCGATAGAAAGTTCGTTTTGCCTTGTTGAGACAAGATTCCATAAACGCAGATGGATAACACAGATCACTTCCAATACCGTTGATTTTTTCTAATTCGGCATCGATGTATTCCGGACTGGCGATCCTAAGGGCGCGGAGAAACATTGAAGAAAAAATGACCTTCTTAGTGGGGGTGTCATGTCCCGAGTAAAAGTGTACGTAGGACAAATTGTTTGTTTTTTCAGATAGATACTAAACTTAAAACCTGGTCTTTCCCTATGTACACGCACATCCAAAAATGGGATTGAATTGTCTTGTTCCACTTCTAAAGTAAACTTAATAGAGGGGACTTGATCATTTAACTGAAGGAGGAAGTTATCCAGGTCACGATTCATGCGCCAGATACACAAATATCGTCGACGTACCGCAACCAAGGGATGCAACCCCCAGGATTCTCGGAATGTAAGTAATTTCGAAAAACTCCATATAAATATTGAGAGGAGGGGCGACAAGGGGTTGCCCATGGCCATCCCAAAAACTTGTTTGATGATACTCGTTATTGAAAGTGAATTTACAGTCTTTGATGCAAAGCTTAAGTTCCAAAACAATGTGTGAAGTAGGGCAGGTCATACTTATGTAATTCTTGGGAGAGAAAGTCAAGCATATCGTCAATCGGCACTTTTGTAAACAATGAACAAACGTCAAAACTGATCAATCTATCGTTAGTTTCAGTAAGTGCATTATTCAATTTTTCAGTAAGATCCATGGAATTTTTTACATGTGAATCAGAGATAGTTCCAAGAATGGGGGACAAGACTTTGACAAGCCATTTGGAGAGTTTATAAGTAATAGAGCCCACCGAGCTAATAATAGGGCGCATAGGGTTGCCAGGTTTGTGGGTTTTAATGAGACCGTAAAGGTAGGGCACAGAAGGTGAAGTGGACATGAAAAGCGGAATTAAGTCCTTATGATCTTTGAGAATGCGTTTCAAGCCGCTATTAAATGATTTGATGACGTCATCCTGCGGGTTCTTCCTAAGTTTGCTGTATGTGGCGGGGTCCTGGAGAAGCTCGTTCATCTTTCTGATGTAGTCCACTTTGTCCATAATAACTATGGTGTTAGCCTTGTCTGCTTTAGTAATATGGAGCTCCCCATCTTTTTTCAATTGTGAGAGGCTATTGCGAAAACGTTTAGGAAAGTTATCTTCGTAATTACTATTCGCCGCACTATAAACGAGGCTTTAACTATGTTAAACAAATACTGAGGGAGATTACACTGTTTTTCAAAACAAGCGAGACTGTAACACATTTGTAAAGCCGAAGGTTTTTTAACAATAAAAAAGGACATACCATATCCAAGGGCACTTTTTGCATCGTCACTAATGTTTTTCGAAGAAAGGTTCAAAACACACTTTGAGCTTGCTTTTTTACTCCACTGACTATTTCGAATAAGACTTTTAATTTTTCGATCCAAAATGTTACGAAGTGAAGAAGTTGTAAATTTCATCAAACAAAGGTTGGATCCACGGTTGGGGAATAACGGTCACAAAATTATGTTTGGCGATGTTTAAATTTTTGAAGGCGTGTTACTTTCGTGAAATAATTTTCATATAATGAACACCACGCGTTCCTTCGGCTTGCTGTTCCCTCTCTTGTCTCCGTTTGTGTCCGTGTTTTCTTCTACATTAATGAAGGGGCATGCAATTCGTATCCGACGAAAGTTTCTTACTAATTGTCTAGAGGAGCAAGTTCTTCCCAAATCCCTGCTTCCGATTCGCCTCAGACAAATTGACGACCATCCGTTCAACAACTTCAGCAGATTAATTTTAAAGAAACATATTGAAGTCACCAGACAAAATGAGTGGTCCGCCTTCAAAAATTTAAACATCGCCAAACATAATTTTCTTATACAAAAAAATAGGGCAGAGTGCTAAAACCCGGGCAGATTTCCAGTATAAATTTGTATATATATATATTTTTTTATCTATACATTGTTTGGAAACAAATCTTTTAATCTTGTGCTAAAAATCGATAATTGTTCAATTTTTATATACAAAAAGAGCAGAGTGCTAAAACTTGGGCAGATTTCCAGTATAAATTTGTATATATATATTTTATTTTTATTTTATTTTTTTTTTTTTTCTATAACATTGTTTGGAAACAAATCTTAATCTTGTGCTAAAAATCGATAGTTTTCCTTAGAAATTTGTGTGCCCCCTTCCACAATCCTTTAATTTCGTTTCTCTCCGTTTATTGTATATATATATATATATATATATATATATATATTTATTTTTTTATTTTTTATTTTTTCTCTTTCTGTAACCTATATATAGGCTGTAATTCTTTATGTACTTCAGTGTTCCTGAGGATGTCATTAGACGAAAGCGCTTGAGCACCATCTGTGTTTCCTTTCCTTCGTGGTTTTTATTCATCATAAATATTTTTCACGTGTTACTTTCGTGAAATAATTTTCATATATATTATATATATATATATATATATATATATATATATATATATATATATATATATATATATATATATCTTCCCGTTAAATATTAAACAAATTTTTCATTTTCATTCAAATGCTTAATGCATGAACCTGCATAAGAACGAACTGAAATAAAGTCGATTTGCATAAGGTCGAACATCGACAATATGAAACTCGACTTTGTTCATGGTTTACATAAGTAAAAAAATTAAACGGTTACATATATATATATACACACACACCACAGCTTGACAGGATCCAAACTCACGGAATTTGAATCCGAAACCGAAACTATCGCAAATACTCTCGAAACGGTCCAGCACGCTTCAAACATATTCTTCTTCCTCTGTTCCTCACTACACATGCATATATCTTACACACGACATTCTTTTCAAAATTTTAAAGAAAAATGAGATCACCTGAAGATCAGGGTCCCCAGCTTCAATTACCAAATGATATCTTCGTGTAAAACTAACGGAAATATCACGACTTAACCTAACCAATCGTCAAGGGCGTACAGTTGACCTAACCGGGCATTCAATTTAATTTATTATTATATTTGGTACTGTAAAGCAAAAAACAAGGATACATGGTGGCCGTGATCTTCAGGTGATCCCAAAAATGGTATAGGTTTTAATAGCTTTAGAGACCTTGATTTTGACTCTCCTTTTCCTTCTGTGGGCGGGGGCGTTTTTGTGGGCGTTCGCTCTTGGCCCCTCCTTCCTGTATAAAAAAAATCAGATTCATTCAAAGCATAAGTAAAAAAATTAGGTAAAAATACGGAGAAGATGCCGTATAAAGGTTAGGTTGGGTTGAATTAGATTAGTTTAGGTTTGGCCTAATTCATCTACACGTGTACCGTCTTTTTTTTCACTCTCCTGACATGAAAGTCTTTATCTTTGACATTTTAACATGAATAGAGACATTTTCCCTCAAATTACGAATTGTTTTCGTATTTCACACAAACCAGTCATCTACCGCATTCACCCATTTTAAAATTATTACCCGCTTTCAATCTAAAAAGGTACGAATGACCATGTTGTAGACTTTGAAATATTTTACTTAGAAAATTTTACATGTGCTACAAACAATTTTGGAAGACGTTCCACGAGCAAAATTTTCCAATGAAATACAGGTTACTTTCGTCTTGTTGGACTTGCATATTCTGCAACTTGTTCTTCTCTTGACTTCTTCATCATTTGATTGAATTCTATCTTGTTGACGAAGAGCCTCAGTCGCATAAAGAATTTTCATTCTGCAACTTGTTCTTCTCTTGACTTCTTCATCATTTGATTGAATTCTATCTTGTTGACGAAGAGCCTCAGTCGCATAAAGAATTTTCGTGGTATGACTTCAAGTGTTGCGCAATGGAACAGAAAGTGTTTCTGATAAGGATGACAGGAAGTGTCTCCTACTTCGATCCGATATATTTGCTTCATTACTGATAATAATTAACCTTTACCACTGAAAGGATCGCATTGGTATTATTTCAAATATACACATTCGTAACTTAACAAAATTTCCCGTGGTAAAGGGTTCAGGTGTTCAGAATACTGTACTTAGATGCAGAATGTCGAAGAATACCGCCAATAACCAAGAATTTGTTGCAGGCTTTGATGAATAACATCTGAACATCTAATCAGCAGTGTCGATGCTCCCTTTTGTCTCGTAAAATAAATGACGTCTGTTTTCTTTTTCTCTTTTTTTCCTTTTTCGTCATCAAAATTCGAAATGGTTCCAGAACAATGCATGGTCGAGAATAGAAATAGTCTTATTTTTCTTTGTTTTGGAGGATACCAAAGTTTCATCATTTGTGTAGCAAAATTCCAACAGATATAAAAGTGCAGAGTTTGATGGTTGCACAAGTACAGCTGGAATTTTTTACCAACTACTACGAATTGTCCCAATTAAGGGCATTTTCTTTCTTTCAGTTCTTTAACAAGAGACAAAGAAGTGAAAAAAATATGTTATTATGTTTATTCCACTGTCTTTGAAAGTTTCTGCCAACTGAAGAACAACATGTTCTCCAAGTTCTACTTGACAGTTTTCTTCACTTCCAATGTGAGGACTGCCATTCAGTCAGTACTCGTATATACCCACTTTTTAATGACTTAGTAGCCAAAACTTTATTCCAGCTTTCCAGGTTTGGCTAGCATATAGTGTATGAAATGGTATCGGCATTTACTACATGGAAGCTATTACTTGTTCATCAACGATGCAAAATTCATGTAGCTTACGGCACTTCATTGAGTTTTCAGTTACTCGTACCCACACACCACTTCTCACTAAACAATTTGTCTGTCTCTTTTCTTCTCTGTCAAGGGTCTTTATCATTAAAACGCGAGTATTCCCATATATCATTAAACTGTGGTTTGCTTAGTGTTGTAATAAACAGGAACCAACCATAATTTTCAACCCCTTCAATCTTTTTTAATGGTTCTTTCTTCCTTTCAAAACATCTCCTGCTAAACATAATCCGATGAAAGCCTTCAATTTTTCTTTACTCAAAGAAAACGGGTATTTTCTTCTCGTTTTACTTCTTTCTCTGTTAAAGCTTTTGTGTCGAAAAATTTTCATTGAAAATATCAACGCTTTCCTCGATTCTCGCTAATAAAATTTGGAAAAGATACCTTTTTAACGAGCAATATTTTGTTGAAGAAGTCGGCCATCTTGACTACAGACTTTTTTTCCACTGAGTATCATCTCTAGTAATAACACTTTCATTGGTTTCTGAGAAATAACTTTCACGTTCAGCTTCATCGCTGTCGCTATTAATAGTTGAACTAGTATCGGGATCATCTACAGTTTCTTCTTCCCCTTCACTGCCGCAATCACAACTATAATTATTGAAAAGCAGACAAGGCTGTTCTTCACTCACGAGTCGTCTTGAAGACATCCCTATATATAGGGTATTTTTGAATACCCTATATTTTTGGTTTTATGCAGCATTACAGTATGTTGGAAATCCCGTTGAAGATTGCAAGAATTAGGAAGAAAAATTATAATCTATATGATGCTGTTTATCATATAAAATCCTTCGCTAATCCATTTAAGGGTGGTGATTCGGTATGTGATAAGAGAAAAAGTTTTTTTATCTGTTACCAAAGATTTCATTCGGATAAATCTAAATGACAAACTATCTGGGAGAAAGTCGAAAAGGTTAATTGACCGGTATGGCCCTTGGGGATAAACAAACTTTTTATATATATATAAAAAAACATATTTGGAACTAAAATTCTATAAACATATCAGGTTTACCAAATACCAAATTCATTACCGATAAATAACGAAGATTAGAGAATGTATAACGATTTAAAACGAAACCAAATAATTATTGAAAAAGATAAACATATAAACAGTGATTTAACCAATGATTAAATCAGGAATCGTATATATATATATATATATATATATATGTTAAACACAGACCGTGCATGGAACAAGGAACTCTTCTGGGAAAATTAAATCCACTATAGTCCGAATAAGTAATGGTAAATGACATAGTGGATTTAATTTTCCCAGAAGAGTTCCTTGTTCCATGCACGGTCTGTGTTTAACATATGTTTCTCAGGGGACCATTCTGAGTTTGTGTGTGTATATATATATATATATACATACACAAACTCAGAATACACAAACTCGGATGTTACGAAAGTAACACGTGAAAAATATTTATGATGAATAAAACCACGAAGGGAAGGAAACACAAAAAGGTGCTCAAGCGCTTTCGTCTAATGCCATCCTCAGGAACACTCAGTGTCCTCAGTGTTCCTGAGGATGTCATTAGACGAAAGCGCTTGAGCACCTTTTTGTGTTTCCTTTCCTTCGTGGTTTTATTCATCATATATATAACCTTTGGTTAACCTTTGGTTAGCTTCCGCCCGAATTGTTCATTCTGACGAAGGTCAAGCTTTCCACTCCACCTTAGACCTACAGTTTAACGTGGAATCCGAACCACTCCCCATCAGCAGCCCAGCGTCTTAACCACGAGGCTACTTAGCGTACCCATTTATCTACCACCACTTTCTTTATTGTGTGGAAGGATGAACAGCTGGGTTTTGCTGCGCGCCGGCTGCCGTCGGGTCTCGAACCCGGGCCGATGGATTCGTAGTCATCGACGCTAACCACTATACCACCGAGGCGCATATATATATATATATATAATTCAGAGGCGTGCGGTGGGTACATCTACAGGACAAGCGGTATTGCGTGCGAGCACAAGCACTATATGTACAATTTGTACATATTATATAATTATAGTAGCTAATGATAAACTTCATACCTGGCTATGGGTATGTACTGTAGACTATTCTGAAAAATACTGTACTGTCTTTAATATCTTTAATAAGATTTTTATTAGGGTAGCGGCCGCTTACCTAGCTTACCCTACATGCACGCCACTAATATATATATATATATATATATATATATATATATATATCTATATATATAATATATATATATATAATATATATATAACACACGGTGAACCAAAATAGTGGACAGTAGGTTGAATACGGTTTGTGTTATATTATATTATAACTATGGTGTTCATTATAACTATGGTGTTTGTGTTTTATTATATTAAATATTATAACTAAATTTATTTAAATTTTATTTTGTATTATATTATACAAAAAATTAAATATGTATTCTCAAAATAAACGTTATCATTTACTGTCCACCTACATTTGGTTCACCCTATATATATGGGATGAATTTCACAATTAAACACGGGAAGTGAATGAATGATGCAAACCCACAAAGAAAAAGAAAAATTATTCCAAGGTCTTTCGTGTATTCAAAAGTACACCTCGTCAGATGTACTTCTGAATACACGAAAGGCCTTAGAATCATTTTTCATTTTCCTTGTGGATTTGCATATATATATATATATATATAATATATCATGTTGAAGATGTGAAAACCTTTTTAAGGGTTTTTAAAACTTTCATGTCGAAAAATAATTCAAAACTTTAATGCACTCGTCCACTCTCGTTACATTAAAGAAAAAAGAAAAAAAAAAGATATTTCTTGTCTTCATTATTTTCTTTTTCGTCACTTCTCATTTTTTTTTGTCCTTAAATGAAGGAAAAAAGAAGAAAAAAATAAACGTGCTTTTGCATTTTGTACCTCAGAAACCCGCATTAAAGATCACCTTTAATATTTTGGAAAAGGGATACCAAGCGAAGAAGCGAGCATTTCGTTCATTTAAAAAGTATATTTTAATATTAGGATATTTCTTTACAGCAAATAAGGTTTTATTCCTTTTTGGAGTTGAATGCGTCCTTTATGTAATAATAATAATAATAATAATAATAATAATGATTGTAATAATAATAATACTAATAATAATAATAATATAATAATAATAATATTGGTTTGCCAATAAACTTTATCATCTTTATATCATTCATACTATGTAGAAAAGAAAATTTGTTTTCTCATATATATATATATATATGTGTGTGTGTGTGTGTGTGTGTGTACATACTGTATATGCGTTGTTGTGTTTAAAGAAGCACACCTTTATATACAGTTGGTAATTAGAGATTAAATGGTTCTTACCTTAAAAATTATGTATTAATTTTTAAGAACAATAATTAACATTTCATACAAATAAAAAGGGTTATGCCCATGAAGGGGTACTTATTCAATAGATTATAACTAAAGGGAAAACAACATTTCTAACAATATCCATAAACTACTGAAAATTAAGATTTCACAACCATTTTGAAGAATGCTTTATTCAAGGCTTATTTCCAAGTGATTAGGACTGAGTATCTGATTTCTCTATTAACTACAAGCTCAGTGATAACTGATACTCTATCAATTACAAGCTCAGTGATAACTGATAATACTCTATCAATTACAAGCTCAGTGATAACTGATAATACTCTATCAATTACAAGCTCAGTGATAACTGATAATACTCTATCAATTACAAGCTCAGTGATAACTGATAATACTCTATCAATTACAAGCTCAGTGATAACTGATAATACTCTATCAATTACAAGCTCAGTGATAACTGATAATACTCTATCAATTACAAGCTCAGTGATAACTGATAATACTCTATCAATTACAAGCTCAGTGATAACTGATATACTCTATCAATTACAAGCTCAGTGATAACTGATAATACTCTATCAATTACAAGCTCAGTTATAACTGATAAGATATGATAAAAGGAATATATTTAAAGTCACACTGAAAACTTCGGTGGGAAGCGAAAAAAAAATTGTTTTTTAAGTGTATTTTTTTTAAATCAAAATTTCACTTTCTCGCAAAAATGCAATTTTAAATTAAAATTAATTTTATTTAAAATTCTTTCATTCAAATTTAATTCTTTTTCCTAAAAAAAAAAAAAGGTTATTTTTAAAATAATAATTTCATATTATATTTCACAGGAAAAACGTTTCTTTGAATATTTAATATATTAATTTCAGTAAAATATATTAGTTTAAAAATAGTATTCAATATTAATTGTTTTAGTTTTCAAAATGAGCATTTTTCTTCTTTTTTTTAATTTCTTTCTAATAATAAAATTTTTAAACGTAACTAGAAAATTTGTCATCTGAAAAAAATTTATTTTATAAAATTGTAATATAGAGAAAATCTACAGTATATGACCCAATTTGTCAAATGCATCATCAACACCTAGTGTCTTAGCGAGATGATTCTCTACATTCTACATTGGTGGTGAATATCCCAGTGAAAGCGTTTCAAATCCATTATGGGTAAAAAAATTTTATCCTTATTTCTGCATGTATAATGTACACAATTGGAATTTTCATCAATACGTTGAAAATTCTTTCATCGAGCAACTGCCCCTAGTTGACGACAGTATTTTCATCAAACTGCGATGTTTGATGAAATACTTTTCGTGGAACTGATTCCTTAAAAATAAATTAATCGAAGTGATTGGCGCTATCTATTGGTGGAAATGTTATTTGAATTCCAATTCAGTTTATTTTAACTAACTTAGTGTAATTACATGCATATTATTTTTGTTAATAATACTAACAGCAACTTAAGTTTTAAGATTAAATACGTTACAAATAAATTTATCATACCTCAGTGGAATTCGAACAGATGTCACTAAAGATTTGAATTTCGCGAGCTGCTGCTACGTTACTCACTCTGCCATGAGATGTTAAGATACAATGAAAAAGTTTGTATATATATTCTTTCGCATTGGTTTTAGTATGTATACTTTAATACGTGTATGTTTTCTGTTTATATATATATATATATATATATATATATATTATATATATATATATATA
The DNA here is from genome assembly GCA_023014485.1 of Bathynomus jamesi. Lineage (NCBI taxonomy): Eukaryota > Metazoa > Arthropoda > Malacostraca > Isopoda > Cirolanidae > Bathynomus > Bathynomus jamesi. The sequence goes on along the minus strand of JAJOZX010008607.1, from coordinate 23,128 downwards.
TATATATATAAAACGGTTGGGACAATGCCCTGAAGATCGAAGCGTACTTCAAGCTGTCGCCACACCTAAGCTTTGTCATCGGATGCAGACACTGTTTAGCAAGACTCATCATTTCACAGGACGCATTTCCACTGTTTTATTTCCTAATTTCAGTAAGCTTTGTAGTCACTAGAAAATGCCTTCAAGAACTTAAATTTGAAGTTCTCGACCATCCAGCCTACAGTCCAGACCTGGCACCATCGGATTTTTACCTGTTTGAACCACTAAAAGACGCTTTGAGAGGTCAGCGATTCCAAGGCGATGATGACCTAAAGGAGGCGGTGCATGACTGGCTAGGCACACAGCCAAAAACATTCTTTTGTGATGGCATTAGGAAGTTTGTAGATCGCTGGACTAAGTGTATTGAGAAACAGGGAGACTATGTTGAAAAGTGATGTGTTTATAATCTATCAGATGTGAAAATAAATTTTTTGAAAATAAAAGTGCGGATACTTATTGAATTACCCTCGTGTGTGTGTATATATATATATATATATAATATATATATATATATATATATATATGAAAATTATTTCATGAAAGTAACACGTAAAAAATATTTATGATGAATAAAACCACGAAGGAAAGG